>LPNX010013114.1:680541-696298 GCA_001517045.1 Pseudotsuga menziesii | reverse complement strand
TATATATATATATATGAGATCAGAGATTTTATATAGGACCACATGGATGGTCACTATGCCTCCTCTGATCATGTAGTTATGATGTTGTTATTTTAATGAAAAATGATTTGCTATTTAGTTTATAGTTAATAAGACAGATTGTCTGGTATTAATGGTTTATTTACTCTTGATTAAGTTTATATTCTGGTTCTGTTACTAAGATACGTATATTTAATATTTCTTGTTTGTTTACTGTGGTACATAATTATATCATAGTTCCTTTATTGGTACTTCAGTTTGAAGTTAGTAATTATAAATAAAATATATGAATTCCTACCTCTGAACTAGTTGGAAATAAATTTAGACAAGTCTCTGCTGGCAAATGAAATATGTCAGCAGAGTAATCAGCCTAGAGGGTGATTACTTAGTTACTAAAAATCAAACCCTAGTTTACAGTAACAAATTCTGAATATTGAATGAATACAGAACCAAACTTAAAAATGCAATCCTAGTTATATACAGCCTATGGTAACATTCACCACCCAAGGGTATATTTAAGAAATACAAACCCTAGCAGAGTCTAACCTGAAAATCAAATACATAGGGTTAGGAGATACATTGAAAACATTTACCTAACATATCCATCAATTAATCTAGAAAGTAGCATAGACAGTTTCGAGTTAAAATCTAAGAAATGTAACCCTAGGAGATATGGACGGAACCATCACTTCTAGGGTTAGAAATATATTAAAAAAATTTACATAAAGCAGCCATCATTTACCCTAGAAATGAACTTAACATACTAAGAACTCATACTTGTAATTTTTCTAAAGCTCCTTTAATGGTTGAACCTACACACTTTTTAAATAACTAGCATTAACAATTTAAGACAGATATGACCTCTGATTTTGATGACCAAATCACTTGGGAACTACCACGTTCCTCCCAACCATGACCCAGAACCATTCCTAGATTTAATCCGGATCCCCTCGAGCTGGAATCCAACATGCAAGTAGCTTAGAGATCCTAAGGTAAGGTTTTCTATCTGGCCATGTATCAGATCTGGGTCAATTCTCCTTTTCCTTCGAGGAAATGTTTCTTCAAGAATTTACTTGAGAGAAAACACACAGCAAAATGACTCCTCTAATGATAGATCAGGACCCTAAGCCTTTCCTTGGCTTGAGTCTTTATAGACATACTTTTCACCCAAAGGGACAGTTAAATCAAGAAACCTTGGTTTCTTGATTTAACCCTTTTTAATTACTTTGGGTAATTATTAATATTTTAACTTAGGAACTTTATACTAGTTCCTAATTGGACTTTTATAGATATTATATTATTTATTAATCTTTCATAATAAATAATAATTGATGGAGCTTCTCTTCTTTCTTTCATTTATTTATATTATTAATATATTTAATTCTATATACACAACATGTATAAAGTAGATAATAATATAACATTTTATTAACCTTTGTCTTTGGGGCATCATATAGCATGATACCTAGACTTAATGACACTTCTTCATTAAGGTCAAGTAGGTATATGGTTTAGGTCTACTAGGCTAGGTAACTCTAAACATCCTTGCATGTTGGATTTCTCTCGTATAACGTGGTATCTCTTCGGTACTTTGATGAGAATACAGAAATTCAAAATTTCATTTAATCACTTATAAATAAGTATGATGAGATCAATATTTATGTCGAGTCATTTTCGCTCGAAAGTTAATAAATTCTTTTCAGTAACCCCTAGCGCTTACCAAAGCCCATACTCAACGCCTATAGCAAGGAGTTACAAACATAGTGCAATTCCAGAGCTTTCACTCAACACTAAATGCTAGGATGTACTTGTATGATACACCTAGGGATACAATGGCAAAGGATCTGATGCTCCAGAGATTATGCTCAACATCAACATGGAAGGCTCCAGGGCTTATTCCCAACACATCCAATCATCTTTTCATGTGTTCTAGAGCTTCTTGTTCAACACAAAGGTAAGTACTCATGTGCTCCAGAGCTTCTTGCTCAACAAAAATCATCAATCACTCAAGTGTTCCAGAGCTTCTTGCTCAACACAAAACATCTCGTCAATCATGTGCTTCAGGGTCCAAGCCCAACACAAACAATCATATACATATATCATTAATAATTGGCTTACACCCAATATATAAAACAAATCATCATGTTCATATGTAGTGGGGTCTTCGACCCAATATAAAAATAAAACATCAAGATAATCATCATAATCAATAGGCACATGCTTATAAGTGTTAGGTCCAAAATTTAGGATATTACATCCCTCCCCACTTAGAACAACACCGTCCCTGGTGTTCTAGGGACTCGGAACGATATCATGAAACAAGGCGGGGTAAGCCATTCTCATGGTGGCCTCATTCTCCCAAGTAGCCTCATCAGACTCAAAGTGCTTCCAATGCACTTTCAATTGGACTACGATGCACTTCTGGAGCTACACCTCTCTTTTTTCCAAAATATGAGTAGGCTCAAGGGAAAACTCCCCATCAAGTTCCACCTGTAGTAGGGACCAATCAACAACAAGTTTAGTATCATAAACATAATTTTTTAACAAAGATGCATGGAAAACATTATGGACTCTTACATGCGCGGGAAATGCTAGTTCATAAGCCATTGGCCCTTTCTTGGCCTCAAAAGGTCCATAAAATCTAGGTGCCAACTTACCGCACCTACCCAAGCTCAATGAGCTTCATTTGGATTTTACTTTCAAGTAAACATGATCGCCTATTTGAAAGTCGTTATCCTTTTTTTTCTGATCCACGTAACTTTTCTAGAGGTCATGTGCTTCTTTAAGGTTCACCTAGACCTTGGTAACCAAATGTTCCAATTCCATCAACAAATCAGGCCCTAACGTGAGCTGATCCTCCGGGCTATCCCAAGTAATCGGTGTTCTACACTTCCTTCCATAGATTACCTCAAAGGGACTCATCTTGGCGGAAGCTTGATAACCATTATTATATGCAAACTATGCGAGATGTAAGTAATCCTCCCACTTTGTGGGGTTGTTCATGACATACATCCGAAGCATGTCCTCAACAATTTGGTTTACTCTCTCTGTCTTCCCATAGGTCTGCGGGTGATATGCAGTGTTGAAGTTCAACCGCGTCTCCAATCCAGAGAATAATTATCTCCAAAAGTTTCCTATGAACTTAACATCTCGATCCGAGATAATTACCTTGGGTATTCCATGCAATCTAAATATCTCTTTCAAGAAGATATCAGCAATGTTCACGGCCTTGTAGGTAGAATTTACAAGAATGAAGTGTGCTTCCTTCGACAACTTGTCGATGACCACAAAAATATAATCATTTTTCTTTTTACTTTTCGGTAAACCAACGATAAATTCCATGGTAATAACCTCCCACTTCCATTCTGGAATGGGAAACAGCTACAGTAATCCCGCAGGATGCTGCTGCTCAGCTTTGACTAGCTAGAAATCCTAACATTTCACAATAAACATTGCAATGTCGGCCTTTAACTTAGGCCAAAAATAATGTCTCTTGACAGCGGATATCATCTTTTGATATCCCAGGTTCCCCGAGTAGGGTGCCTGATGAAATTCTGTGAGGATGTTGGACCAAAGGTCCCCTCCTTCTGGAACATACAAGCGATCCTTGGACCATAGTAGTCCAGATTCGTCAACCTTGTATTCTTTTTGTTGTTGAAACAACCTGTCCTCCTGGACTTTATTAAGGATCTCTACATAGAAGGGGTCAACTCCGTTGGCTACTCTAATCTTCTCATGCAAATATGCATTGGTTTGACTCAAAGACACCTCATAAATTGTGTGAGTTCATCGGCTTAAAGCATTGGAAACCTTATTCTCCTTGCCCTTAATGTGCTTAAGCTCGAATTGGTACTCGCTAAGGAAATCCAACCATCTGGCTTACCTCAGATTTAGATCTGGTTGATCAATTAAATAATTTAGACTCATATTATCTGTCTTCAAAAGGAACTTCCTTCCCATGAGGTAGTGCCTCCACATACTCAAAGCATGGATGATGGCTGCTAAATCAAGATCGTGCGTAGGGTAATTTTTCTCATGTTCTTTCAACTTCCATGATTCATAATAGATCGTGTGATCATTTTGCAAGAGGAATCCTATAAGTCCTTCCTTTCTTGCATCCATGCAAACAACGAAATCCCCATTGATATTCACAATTCGTAACACCCGTGCGGTCATCAAAAGCTACTTAAGCTTTTGAAAACTTTCTTCACATTTAGCGGTTCATAAGAACTTGCTTTATTTTGCAAAGCGGTCATGAGGCAACCGATTCTTGAGAAGTTCTCAATGAACTTTTGATAATATCTGGCTAATCCCAAGAATGACCTAATTTCAGTGACACTAGTAGGGGTAGGCCAATCCTTTATGGCTTTAATCTTTTTTGGGTCCACAACTATCCCTGTCTCGGAGATAATGTGACCGAGATACTATATCTGTGGTTTGTAAAAATCGCATTTACTGAACTTAGTGTAAAGCTAGTGTTTCCTTAACACTTGTAGTACTACACGAAGTTGTTCTTCGTGTTCTTCTTTATTCTTTGAATAAACCAGTATGTCGTCTATAAAGACTAAGACGAACTTATCCAGATACCTACTGAATAAGTTGTTCATCATACACATAAAGTTTGTGGGTGCATTGGTCAACCCGAACGACATTACTACAAACTCGTAGTGTCTGTACCTTGTACGAAAGGTGATTTTGTGAATATCCTCATCGCGAATCTGTACCTGATGGTATCTGGATCGTAGATCAATCTTTGAAAAGATTCTGGCTCCTCCCACTTGCTCGAACAAGTCCTCAATCTTGGGAAGTGGGTAACGGTTCTTGATGGTCATTTTGTTCAACTGATGATAATCGATGCACATCCGCATCGTACCGTCCTTCTTCCTAATGAACAATATCGGTGCTCCCCAAGGGGACACACTGGGTTGGATATACCATTTCTCTATCAACTCTTGCAACTGCAGTTTGAGTTCCACCAACTCAGGTGCACTCATGCGGTAAGGGGCTTTGGAGGCCAGAACTAATCCTGGGGTCAGTTCGATGGAAAAGTCTAGGTCTTGTTTCAGAGGTAATCTGGGGATTTCCTCGGGAAACACATCCTTGAATTCTTCAAGAATGGGGAATTTTTCTATGCGTTGTTCCCTGTCAGACTCTATGTCTCAGATGTTTACTGCAAACAACTTGTAGCCTTTCCTAATGCATTTCTTTGCTTGTAAGGCAGATATTTGTCTTACAGAAACTTTATTTGGAATGCCCTGAACCTTCACTTGGTTCCCTAGGCTATCAATACACAAGATAGACTTGTGCAAACAATCGATCATTGCTAGGATATTTAGACACTTAAGAGTTAGTTAAGATCAACTTGTGTAATATATCCGTTAGGTAAAAGTGTGTTTCTTTAGTATGCATTAGTATGCATTTGTAAATATTCTAATCCA
Source organism: Pseudotsuga menziesii (assembly GCA_001517045.1). Taxonomy (NCBI): domain Eukaryota; kingdom Viridiplantae; phylum Streptophyta; class Pinopsida; order Pinales; family Pinaceae; genus Pseudotsuga; species Pseudotsuga menziesii. The sequence goes on along the minus strand of LPNX010013114.1, from coordinate 690,842 downwards.
ACGGTTACGATATGTTCTAGACATAGAGTAATCTGACGGTTCAACTTCTCTTAGATCATCCCTACCATTGATCCGTGGCTTAACACCCCATTGGTCTATGATCTCTATTTAAAGAGCATAGAGGGTCCTTGGCTAGTTGATCAATTATGAGAAGCTCATGTAACTTTCTTTCTTTTGCATAATAAATTACTCCAAGTAGCTATTTGGCTGGGGCCGTGGACTGTTTCCCTCTCGAGGGTTTTAACCACATGAAAAACATCGGTGTGTTGATCTGTGATCTATTTGTGTGAAGTAGTTACTTAAGGTGTTCGGTATTTTGGGAGTACCCTGTGTACCCGAACATGGTATCAAAGCTTTTATGAAGAGCCGCTTTCGGTTTTGATCTAGATTTGGAACTGGTGTTGCCGAAACTTTGAAAGGATTTTTGTTTCTGGATTTTTTGTGCATTTTTGGCCTATGGGAGCTGTTCCATTGCATTCGGAGCATTGTTTCCATTGGTAAATAGTTTTTATTTCATCGAAAACCATGTTCGTTTGCTCCAGAAACACCCATTTTGGCAAATCTGAAGGTATAAGGTTACAGTGATGGATTTGTTTTTTTTAAATCTCTCATATTTTATCATTTTATTATTAGATCTTTTATGTTTTAGTCTCGGACTATTGTTTTCCCTGACTGTGTATGCTCTTTGCCGTGCATCTTGTGCAATCGCGGCGAATCAGAAACAGTAAGGGAAAGTTTTTTTCTTGTCTTCTCGGTTATGTATGCTCTTTGTTGTGCACCTTGTGCGATCACGGGAAATCAGAAACAGTGAGAAAACTTGAAAACGTATATTTTTCGGGTAACCTAACCAAGATCTAACCCCATTGTGTGGAAAAAAAAAATTGTTTTTGTTTTTCATTTTTTTTGTGATTTGCAGGAAAAGAAAGCAAGCACGGAAAACGAGAGAGAAGAGTAAAAAAAAAAAAGGCCCCTTCCTCTTTCCATAATTTTACATACCTTTTAAACTTAGCTAACTTGGTCTAAAGTTGCTTTACACCTTGATAAGTCTTGGGTTCAAGTCTTATCAAGCTACTTTTTAGTGCATGCAATTTCTATTTTCAAGTTACTTTATTGTAAAAGTGCATCTCACATAAATAAAATAAAATAAAAGTGAGTCACTTAAGTCTTTTAATTTATTGTCGCACTATTTTAAAGTCACAATATTGTAAAAGTGAATATCACTTATTCTTTTAATTTATTGCCGCACTATTTTAAAGTCACATTATTGTAAAAGTGAATATCACTTATTCTACAAAAGTGATTCACTTCAAAGCAACTTTATTGTAAAAGTGATTGTCAAAGGTTGATCTTGGGAAGAGGGGGCTTCTTTTTTTAGTTGGTTAAGTTAATATCTGCCACGTCACTATTGGGGACATCCTCAACATTTTTTTTGATCAAGCATAACTTCATCATTCAGAATCAATTTTAAGTGTCGTTTTTTTTTAAACCACATTGTTTTGAGCTCTTTGCATCCAAATATTTAGTTTCTGTTCTTTCAGCCATTATTTTACAGTATGGCCGCCCCTTGTGATATTATACTTACAAGTTCTAACTATTTCTCATTGAAATCTCGTATGGAGGATGTTTTGCGAAGTAGTGGACTTTTTCAAGATAACCTCAGGGAAAGAAACAGAACCCTTTGATGATGATAAGAAAATTAAAAGGGCAAATCAATGTGATGAAGCTCATGGATTGATTGGGATGTCAATATCTATGGATTTGCGATTCCACATATATGGAATTGATGAACCTAATCTCACTTGGGAAAAGTTGGAATCTGTGTTTGGTAAACACAATGAAATTCGGGGTCATCAACTTGAAAATGAGTTGCTTTCCATGAATCCAAATGATTTTTCATGCATTCAAGACTATTTATCTAAGTATAAAACTCTTAGACTCTTATGTGCAGAATGCAAGATTAAGAAAGAAGACAAATAATGTATTTATCATATTCTTTCCAAACTTAGACCTACATATTCTGTTTTTGTATCTACATTCTACTCCATGAAAGAATATTGACTGCAGCTAGCTATCAAGAGCCTAGCCTTGAATCCTTTTGTGATTCCTTAATTAGAGAGCAAGATAAGCTCATTCATCTTGGAATAATTAACAATGCAGATACATTTGGGAAAGCCTTATTGTCCCAACAGAAAGAAAAGTCCAAGCCTCCCAAGAAACAGAATTTTCGCAATAATAAGCCCAACAACAAGGGTCCCAAACCCTCTCATTCAGCTCCTCCTTTAAAAAATGACAAAGGATCCAAGCAAAAAGGAAAGAAGACTGAGTGTCATTGCAATTTTTGGGGGAAAGATAATCATGATGAATCTAAATGTTTTAAGATGACAACCTTGGAAACAACAATAAAGAAGCACCACATCAGCGTAGATTCATCTTCAGAATCTAACTCTCATGGACATGCACTTTGTGCTTCTGGTTACTCTTATACTACATCTTCTTCTTTTACTTCAAATGAATGGCTCATTGATTCTGGAGCATCTTATCATATGGCTAAGGATCAAGCCATATTTTCTACTATGCATGAATGTAACACCAAACAAATATTTGTTGGTGATGATAGATCTCTAAGTGTTGTAGGATCTAGAACAGTTCCAGTAGAAAATGGTCATTTCAGTGATGTACTATGTGTTCCAAAAAATTTCTGCAATTTGTTATCAGTCTATCAAATCACTCATTCGGGTGAAGGTAAAACTGTGACGTTTACACCTCACCAAGTTGTAATCAAGGATTTTAAAAATCCTCAAAATGTCCTTGCTACTAGAACTGTTGATGATATTACCAGGTTGTACAAATTTAACAACTTTGGGTCATCACCTTTTCCTTCAGTTTTTGTTCCTCATAGTGATAACTTGAGCAAACTTTGGCATGAGAAATTTGGTCACTTAAATTATCGCTCATTACAACACCTATGTAAAAACAATATGGTGACTGGTCTTCCACTGGTATTTTGCAAGGATGGTGTTTGTTCCAGTTGTGTACTCGAAAAACATCGTCGGGACAGTTTTGACAAACGTGCCTCTTGGCACGCCTCGGTTCCCTTGGAGCTTGTGCATAGTGACTTGTGTGGCCCTCTTCCATCTGCTTCCTTTTCTGGTTTCAAATATTTCTTAACTTTCATTGATGACTACTCCAGACGCACTTGGGTTTACTTCCTAAAACTTAAGAGTGAAGTCTTTTACATGTCTTGGCCTACAAGGCCCTTGTTGAAAAACATTCTGGTCATCAAATTATTAAGTTAAGATCTGACAATGGAGGAGAATATGTTAACAACAAGTTCACTACTTTTGCACTGAACAAGGAATCCAACAACAGCACACTATTCCATATACACCACAACAAAATGGTGTAGCTGAACGGAAGAACCGCACTTTAAAAGACTAAGTCTTCAATATCAGGCTAAGACCATAAATTGTGCAAATTACATAGTTAATCGCACACCCACAAAATTTTTACAAGGTATAACACCAGAAGAAGCATGGAGTAAAATTAAACCAGATGTAATTCACTTTCATGTGTTTTGTTGTGAAGCATGGGCTCACATTCCGGATGAAAAATGGAAAGCATTGCAGCCTAAAAGTGAAAAGTGCATATTTGATGGATATTTTGAAGATGTAAAAGGTTATAGACTTCTTCAGCCACATTCTCATGATATAATCATTAGAAGAGATGTTAAATTTGATGAAAATCTCTTGGCCTACGAGCCTAACTTGGCAAGTGTTCCATCCTTGGCCTGCGAGCCTAATTCGGTGATTGTGCCTTCTTCTTCTTCTTCCAACTTCCTTATTAGGTTTCCAACTCCAGTTTTCGATGATGACAGTGAGGATGAAAATCCACCTCCGCCTGCTCATGTTCCTCCAATTGCACCAGCACCAATGCCTCCTCGATGGGTCCATTCAACATGTGAAGCAACTGGTGATCTTGGCGGTGATCCTAGAGATCAACGTTGAACACGTTCTCAGTTTCAGTGAGCCTCTTCTCTTTTGGTTCAAGTTTTCAAGAATCATGATCCAGAAACCTTTGCAGAAGCTTCAAGAAATCCAGATTGGGATGCAGCTATGGATGAAGAATATCGTTCCTTAATGGCGAACGATACTTGGGATCTTGTTCCTCTTCCAAAAGGAAGAAAAATTGTCAGATGTAAATGGGTCTACAGAACTAAGTATGCATCAGATGGAAGTGTTGAAAGACTTAAGGCAAGTTCAGTTGCCAAAGATTTTTCCCAAGTTGAAGGGATTGACTACAATGAAACCTTTTCCCCTGTAGCAAAAATGAATTCCATCCGCCTTGTTCTTTCCCTTGCAGCTTTACATAACTGGGAAGTCCATCAAATGGATGTCAAGTCTGCCTTTTTACATGGTGATTTACAGGAGGAAATTTACATGGAACAACCTCCTGGATATGTTCAGGATAAGTCTAGCCTTGTCTGTCTCCTTAAGAAATCCTTATATGGCCTTAAGCAAGCTCCTAGAGCTTGGTATGCCAAAATGGATAGTTTTCTCCTTGACACTGGTTTTTCTAGATGTCATTCTAACCCCAATGTCTATGCCAAGAAAGTAGGAAATCATCTCATCATACTTGTTCTTTATGTTGATGATCTTACCCTTACTAGTAGTGACCCTAACCTTATGACCCATGTGAAATCCAGTCTTAAGCAAAATTTTGAAATGTCAGACTTAGGACATTTGCATTATTTTCTTGGTCTCCAAGTCTTGCAAACCAAAGAATGAATCTTTCTTTACCAGTCTAAGTATGCTTGTGACCTTCTTCGTTGCTTCCACATGGAAGATTGTAAACCAGCCCCTTCTCCCTTTTAGTCTGGAGTCAAACTTTCTGCCACTTGTACTTCCCCTGAAGTAGATGCCACCTTGTATCGTCAGCTTGTTGGTAGTCTTTTATACTTGATTCATTCCCGTCCTAACCTTTCCTTTTTCGTTGGTCGTGTTGCCCGTTATATGCAAACTCCTCATGAAAGTCACCGGAAAGCAGCAAAAAGAATACTTCGATATATTCGAGGTACAATTCAGTTTGGGATTCATTACAGTATAGGGGGGAAACCTTTATTGGTTGGTTTCACTAATTCAGATTGGGCCGGTGATCCTGATGATCGAAAGTGTACTGCAGGTTATGTTTTCAGTCTGGGATCTGGACCTATCACTTGGGCTTGTAAGAAACAACAAGCTCTTGCTCTTTCTTCAGCAGAAGCAGAATATCGAGCCGTAGTTAATGCTAGTCAGAAAGCTTTATGGTTTCGACAAATCCTTTTAGAGTTTGGATTCGAGCAGCAGTAGCCTACCCCACTTTGGTGCGACAATCAAAGTGCCATCAAGCTTGCCAAAGATCCAGTTCTACATCAGCGCAGCAAACACATTGAGCTACAAATGCACTTCATCAGAAATCTTGTTCATGATCGTGTTATTGAAGTGCTCTATTGCCCAACAGATGATCAAGTTGTAGACATCTTCACCAAGTCTCTTACAGAAGCGAATTTTTCTAAACTTTGGTCTATGTTAGGAGTTCAGGAATGTGTCCTTAAGGGGGGATAGGCTCTAATGCCTCCTTCCTTCTCCTAATAGTGTCACTTTTGTAAATCCTTCAATCTTATCCCAAGTTGTTCTTAAGGGAGGATGTTAGGATATTTAGACACTTAGGAGTTAGTTAAGATCAACTTGTGTAATATATCCGTTAGGTAAAAGTGTGTTTCTTTAGTATGTATTAGTATGCATTTGTAAATATTCTAATTTGAAGATTACAATATGTTCTAGACATAGAGTAATCCGATGGTTCAACTTCTCTTAGATCATACCTACCATTGATCTGTGGCTAAACACCCGATTGGTCTATGATCTCTATTTAAAGAGCATAGAGGGTCCTTGGCTAGTTGATCGATTATGAGAAGCTCGAGTAACTTTCTTTCTTTTGCATAATAAATTTCTCCAAGTATCTATTTGGCTGGGACCGTGGACTGTTTCCCTCTCAAGGGTTTTAACCATGTGACAAACATCAGTGTGTTGATCTATGATCTATTTGTGTGAAGTGGTTGCTCAAGGTGTTCGGTATTTTGGGAGTACCCTGTGTACCCGAACAAGCATGACATGGTGTTGTTCTAGACATTCCATGTTGATAAGCACATCGTACGATCCTAAAGGTAGGATGTTCAGCTTTACTTTCATAAGACAACCATTCAGGTTTACCTCACATTATTTAACAATTTCTGAAACTTTAAGTTTCATACCAATGGCTAACTGTACCGTCCAAGGTTTATCATGCTTAAATTTACCTAGTTTGCATATATCAACAATTTTAGGTGCAACATAGCTCCGGCAAGCACCAGTGGACATGCACGTGTGTTTTAGTGTATGTGTCCCTGTGTTTAAAAAAAATAATGAATAGTTTATTCAACTCACAACCCGCGGGTGCACAAGATACCTGAAAACGAAACCCAAGAAGGCCAAAACAACACCCATGGAGCGCAAAACAAGTGTCCAAGAACCCCAAAATGACACCCATGGAAGTTGGAATAAGGTAGGTGGATTAATATTTGAAGTTTGTTTTTTTTGTTGTTTTTAAATTGTTTTTCAATGTTTTTCAAATAAAATATAAAATTAAAAAAAATTGCAAATGAATTGAAATGGAACAAATTTGATATTGCAGATACATTACATCTACCATAATGACAAATACCAATGAATCATCCCAACAAAGGAGTGAAACAAACCAATAAGAGGACCCAATAAACCCTGAATTAAATGAATAAAACCCCAAAGATGGATTTTGTGAACCACCAGAAAACCCCGAAGATGAATTACACGGGGATTTAAACTAGTTAAGGATATTGAGTAATGAACTAAAAATCACCAGGGAACCCTCGTGGGTTTCCCTCTCCACATCAGTACAAAACATAATCGAGTCTATCAACCTTTCCCACAATGAAATAACCAATTTGAGCTAATATAGTGCTTGAATGAGAGAACATTATGCCACTGGTATGTCCAAAGAAGATATAAAAAACCTGAATATCGAAAAATACCAACAGTGGAGCAAATTTACAGATCCGAGAACAGGACAGCCTCCATATGTGAGGAAGAGGCAAGTTTTCATGGACCGGTGTAACTACCAGCCATGGAGAGAAAACTGGAGGAAGAGATGGTCCATGGTTTTTTGCAAGCCTCCATGAAACAATGTCGAGGTCCCACAGTATTTTCTCAGGAAACTGTGGGTCGAGTTTGTCTTAGGGTTCCATGTGAACTACTTCGACATCACTAAGTTCCAAGATGTCAGTTTTGGCTCAGCCCAAGATCAACCTCACGCCCACCAGAACCCACTCAGAGGACCTCCTACACCTAGGCAAGATCCAAACCCGCTTCCTCAACCCCCTGGGTTAGGTAGCAGGATAAATGAGATCCATGAGTTTGTTAGACGTGCCACATGACACCTTCTTGGGCATACCACATTTGTGGCTATGTCCTCACAGAGCAAGAAGGACCACCCCAAGAGACGTACTTCCTCACGGTCTACTAGTGGTGGGAGAGGGAGAGAAGCTACATGTGGTAGTTAGGATGATCCATCCAGCTCAACGGGACCAGTTCCACATCGTTGTTCTCACTGTGGGAATCCATGTCATGTTTGTACATAGGAGCATGCCACAGAGAGCTACCTACAACGGGTTAGTTATTGTTTTATTTAATGTTCAAGTATTGATTATACGTTATGCAATCTCATAATTTCTAATAAATTTAACTTAGAATCAGGTGTTGATTACTTGATTTGTTTTAATGTGCAGCTATTCAGTGCTAAGTATCCAACACTTGGGTGGGACGACGTTGGTTCCTTCAACCTAGATGGAGCCATGGCAGCTACAGAGGACATCGCAGAACCATACACACGGGTAGTTTTCTTTCAATAATTAAATGTAATGTTAGTATTTAATATTGTTGTCCAATGTAGTTAATATTTATTAAGTGAATCTAAATATTTTTGTGCTTACACAGGTGTCTACAAGAGTGAGTGACCAGCCATCCCCTCATGTGCAAGTATCGTGTAATAAGGTATAAATTTAATTTCAGTTTTGATGTCTTAGCTTTGTATAGTTATATTTTTTATTTACTAATATATGAGACCATAAATATGTATGCATGTTCGAGTACATAGGCACGTCATTATCACTATCTCTCCATTGACTGCCTTTTTCCCACCATATAAGCTAGGTGTAGCCCCTGGCATACATGTCCCTTTCCCTAAATCCATCCACACCCCATTCCACCCATCCCTTGCCTCCCATCCACCACCACACTTCCATCCATCTCCCCCTTCTTCGTCACAGTCTTCGCTCACTCCCCCCCGCCCCACCCATCCACCCCCTCCTTTGCAATTTCCCATGTTTCCACCCTCCCCCCTTCGACCACGATACACCATCCATCCACATTCACCCATCCCTCCACCCCATCCTAAAACTCATCCCCATCCCCCATATTTCCCCACCACCCTCATTTCCTCTTCTAGGGTGGCCCATTCCATTCTACATCCAATTGGGGTTTATCATCATACATCACCACTTCTCCCACTCCAATCCACGCCCTCTCTCATCGTACCCCCTAGTTTTGTAGCCAAGGTCAATGTGGATAAATCATCTGCTATGCCATCCACCCTAGCATCAGAGCAAGTTGTCCAGCCCACTGCTCCACCTACCACCCCTAAAGACCAGCCGATTGCTTCACCTGCCATCCTCAAGGACCATCCTGTTGTGTTCACGGTGATATTCATTAGTTTATGAAAATATTGTGCAATATTAACGAAAATTAACATACCTAGTAAATTGTATGAGTTATCTTAATGTTTAAATGTTGCAGGGTGGCGTTGCCGAGAGACTTGGATCACGGAGGAGGGTAGCCTGCTCACCACTTATGGTCTCATATGAGGTGAGATATTTAATATTTGAAAACTTAATTTTGATTTTTAAATTGTGTTTTATACTTGTATAATTTCCTATAGGAGTTGACATTTGATTGTTGTCGTTTCAGAGCCCAAGGAGAGGTGGTCAAATTGGCTAGAAGGACCAAGATTCCTCTAGCTCGAAAGAAGAGGAAGATTGATTTTGGAGGTGCACCTGGGAGATTTGAGGGTGGACAAGGGGATTTAGATACCCTCCTATGTACACTAGATATGATGTGGCATTTTGGCATGAGTTTCCATATTTGTATAGGGCATGGGTTTCCATATTTTGTATAGGGCACGAGTTTCCATTGTATAGACATGGGGAATGATGTTCCATTTTTCACTACTACTGTATATGATTGGAAATTTGTGTATATGAATATATAATTTTCACTTCTTTTTATTACTTTTTCTTTCATTACATATTTGCAAACATTATGTTGAATGCAGGAGTAGATTGCAGTTGATACGCTTGCAATATTTATTGTTGATGAAGCAATAAAGTCTGTATGTTCACAATAAAATGCATAAAAGTTTAACATTGTAGGCTAGTTAACAAAAAAATTACACAACTGCATAAACGTGTACAATAACAATCGTAATTTTAAATACCAAATACCTGATCTTGTAAATCATAATGCAAATATTTTTTCAATCTAGCAAATTTTCCCATGAAGTATTCCTCTTGCTACTAGATAATTTTATCGAGATATTTTTCTACTTTTCCAAGCCTCCCTTCACCCCTCGGCCCTTCCATTTGTTGTCTCGGTTTCTCATACCTAGATTCGTCCTTGTTATTGCAAACCTAAACCCTAAGGACCTAGACCTAACTAGACACCTAAACTAAAACCCTAGCTTTCTACCCTTCCAAACCATTCTTCCGTTCTCCATATCCTAACCTACTCACTTACCTTTCTGCCTCTCCTCTCTCATTTCCTAACCCTAAGCTTGGAATCTCATATTCCTATCCTCAGCTTATAGGATCGGACCTTGGACGCCTTTCAAAACCCCTTCTCTAGCCTTAGCATCCCTCCTAGGACTCTACAAGTCAAGCTCTCTGAAACCCTACCTACCAACAACTCCTAAATAATAATCAATTCTAACTAAAGTTGGTCATTCATTCCATGAGTGTGTAATATTCTTTCCTTCTCTTTCCTCCACAACAAGCACACCAAGTAACCTTAGGGTTTCTCAAATGCCACAATCCCTAGCCTTCTTCTCTCACAAAATCTACAAAGTTAAATACTTTCTTTGCTCCTCAAGGTGAATTTCTTGAAGAATGTCATATAGCCCTTGGTTGAACCCTAACTCAG
>LPNX010013114.1:605630-680109 GCA_001517045.1 Pseudotsuga menziesii | reverse complement strand
CATAAAACCCCTAACTCATAATATTTTAATATATCTTATATTTTTGTAGTACATCTCTTAGGAGGCCCATTTTTTACCTCAAATTCTCTCTAATTTGAAACACTAGCATACAAGGGTATTCTATTTAATCCCTCTTTGGTAACATTTTCCCCCACATGTTCGTATGTACATTAGTCATCAACTTAGGGGATTGATGATCCAATGTTCATAAAGTGGCCAAAAATCTCTCTCAAAAAAACTAAATAACTCTAAAGTAAAGGGGAACATATGTCTCCCCTCAAACATGATATGACAATGATTTACAGACGTAACAGAACCCTTAGTTATTGATTCCACCTCAGCTTAGTTCATCCATGCTTGTCTTGTACATATTTAAATAATCTCCTTACCAATCCCAACCCAAAACATTAAAAAAAAAACATTTTTTATATTTTTATAAATGAATGAGAAAGAATATGCATTTTGGAACTCACATTGGTATTTTTCTATTACACATTTTAGGGTGAATCCACAAAGATCTTTTTAGACTTGGAGAATATATAATTTTAGACACAAAAAGTACCAATGTGATCTTTTGGGATTAAAAAAAAATGTCACACTAGTATTTTCATAAATGAAAATACTAATGTCACATCTTTGGATCCCAAAAGATCTTTTTTTGGGTCCAAAAAATATCTTTTGAGAGTGGCATTGGCATTTTCTATTGCAAAAGATTCCTTCTACAACTCACATTGAAATTTTATATTGTAGAAGATTCCTTCTAGAACTCACATTGGGCTTTTATATTGCAAATTGGGACTCACAATGGTATTTTCTATTGGATGTGATAAAGTAATTCATGCTTTAATGCCCAAAGTCATTGTTTGTCTTGTAAGCACGAGAGAACAAACTATTGGTTGCAAGTGCACATGAATTGATGATGATTTTAATTTAGAATAATTTAATTAAAATAATATCCTCGTCTTTCAATTTTTCTCTTACCAATGAAAAATGTAATTTATGTAGAAATGAATCAAAATTACATTCCTCATATGCTTTGTATTATGTCTTGGGTCCTTCGTCAGGAACCCCATATTATATCAAGAAAAATGCCTTAAAACTAGAGAGAAAATAAGCATAATATTCACTAGCATTAAATGGTCAAAACCATCAAGTGGCAATGACCTCAATTTGACCATATTTACCTTTCTTTTATTAAAAAAAAAAAAAATTAACCTCTATTTATCTCCTTGGAGGAGGTTCCGCAATGACTACTTGAAAATAAAATTTATGAATATTTGAATTGGAATTCAATGATTGTTCTTTATCATACTCAAAAGTTGCAAATTTGTGTGATTGAGCTTTCTTCCTCTACCTGGGTTGTCCTTTGCAACATCACACAAAGGAAGGATCCCCTTCATACATTTCTTCCTCATAAAACTCATAACCATGTTTTAAATCTCCATTGTGTATTTTGATCCCATCTTTCTCTAATTATGAGGACTTCAAAAATCTTATGAACTCTGATTGTATTTATCATCTATATGTGAAGGCTCGTAAAGATGCCAGCTTTTGGATTGTTAATAACGACCATTTAGGGACAAGATTCATGTAGATGTGACATATAATGACAAATATGATACATAAATGTTGTCTTTGTGTCATCCAAAGTTTGAATCCATTTAAATTTACCACATTTTAACATAATTATCTCTACATTGTTTTTTCTATGGTCAATCTCCACATAAATTCAAGCATACGTGAAGAGGCCTTGTTAAGTATACTCCATATCATACTTCAAATAGTTACCTAAAGCATTCTAAATATCTTAAAATGCTAATGAAAGCCATAAGGGCAGATGAACCATTATAGATGGATCAAAATCTAGAAACCAAAGGATAACAAAGAGTCATGCTCTTCCCCATAACTAGATACTATCAGAAAAAAAAATACTAATCATCTTAAGTGAATAATTGTACTACAGAAATCCCTTCAGAACAGAGGCTATCTTCATAAGAGAAACATAAGAGAAACAAAAATGGAAAACCAAGATGTTGGGATATGACTTTGAAATCATATATAAAAAAGGAAAACCAAATATGGTGGCAAATGCACTCTCAAGAAAAGATGAGGATGTTGAGGCATTACTTTATGGTATTTCTATTATACAGCCCGATTAGATAATAGGAACAATAGAAGAATGGAAGAATGACCCACCGGTGTAGACACTCATTCAAAAGATACAAAAGGATCCTAGTGTATCAAATACTTGACGAGTTTTTCTTTCACCTTCAAATAAAATGCAAATCGAAAGTTGCGCATAAATTATCAAACCAGGGCCACAAAGGCTTATGAGCTACCTGACAAGGTATATTTCACACAATGTAACTTGGAATGGTTTTAACACAAAGGAGGATTATAGATTACAGAACTAGAATTAAAATGAAACTGTTGGTGAACAAACTTCTAAGAATATCGCAACTCACAGAAGGAATCATGTAATCAAATCAAAAGAACTAACTATCAAATTTAACAAATATTCTGCTATGCTACAGAAATACATTCATGCTTAAATCTGATTAAAACACATTGGAGATTTCAGGCGAAAGCAATTTAACAAACAGCAGCTACAATATAGGAATAGGAAAGAGCTAATTTAATTCAACAGCCTGCTTCTATAGATTATCAACAAAAATTCTAATGAAATCATTCACCACAGAAGTAATCCTGATTCAATGTTCATAATCCACACCTTCCCCTTTGTTCACTAGCAATTATAATGAAAATTATACTATCCAATCGTGTCAATACTCAGGCATTCACATTCAACTATGATCAGCACACCAAATTCAAATCTAAATAATTAAATCAATCATCCACTGCATAAGGCATGAATTTTATCAATATCAACTACGTGCATAAAGAAAATAAATTCTAACTACAACAGCACCTGTCACAGAAGGGGGCCCTGCCTTTAGATACAGGAGCTGAACTAGCCACTCACTCACACGAAATTAATTAACACATATGAATCAGGATAATAAAGGAATTTTATATAAAAGGGTCTTATCATAGCAGTGTTCAATAGATCTATGCAAAATGATGGCTAAACTATTATAGCATAGATTCCAAGTTCCTATACATTAGTGCTCATGAGAGAATTATGAAAGATCGTATAGTTACAACAAATTCCCAAATAAGGCTCATCTACTGATTCTTAGAATATTTCATGAGCCCCCCCAAGACCTAATACCATGGAGAGTGGAGATGACTCCAATAATATGTCAAAGAACTCAACACCCTATTTAGATAACCCAACGAATCATGTATCATTAAAAACCCAAAGTGTTGAATTGGACACAGAATCTTCGATCCTTGGATTGATTGCAAAATCACGTATGCGCTAGGTAGGTGACCAAAATGATGTAAAATAATGAGCAGGAGCATAATATATAAACTCAATACCTATATTTTATGTCCATCTTCCGTAAGTCCTTCATTCTTCAACCTGAAAGTAAAATGATATTGAACCTGAAAACGCCACTTCTTTAGTAGGAAATCATGGCATCATAATTCTATCCACATCATCAGCAATTGAAAAATAGCAAGGAAAATGAGATCAATCCTTACCAAAGCCAAAACTTTGCCAAATACAATGAAGATAGCAAATAGTGATATAGGATTACATCGGAAAGTTCATAAACAAGGGAAAATATTAGAACAAAAAGGGTCATATACACAGCCCTTCATCTTCCCCCAACCAAAAGGTTTGCATGTCCTCAAAAAAACTAAGACTGTGATCCACTAACAGGGGTACTTGGAGAGTTTTTTAGGCACTCATCACTCCACTTATAGGAAGAATAACCACCTTCTGTTGCACTGTAAAATCCCCTCTATTCACTAACGGTATTGAAAAATCCATTGTCCTCTCCATTCACCAGAGGGCACAAAAGTATAGGAAAATGAAATCGAAGCCCAATCCAATTGGATTTATGCATACTCAGGAAGTCAAGCTAGACTTGTGTTCTATCTAGGGCTCGTTCGAACATTCAAAAAGAGAAGGGATCTTTTCTTCTCAAGTTTGGACTCAGAGCATTAATCCTTCTTCTTAGACAGAGCAAAACCTCCAACCTGTGAAAAGGAATCCAATTCCTACATTCATGAACAACTTTAAGTTGGGCGATCTCCAGGAGAGTAACGAATGCTTGATCTTTCGTAACCTAGTTCCTGGTTGTGAGTAAATTTTCAACTGAGGGAGAACCTCTCACCCAAAGAGCATCTTCCCATTCAATTTTTTCCACATTGGTGGAAGCATTGTTCCATCTCAAATGATTTCTCATGATGTACATGAATTCCCTCATTTGTACTTCCCCTACATGATGGTTTGGGTCCTAGTCCGCATAGTCTGTCATAACCAGATTATGCATATATAATTCACATAAAAAATCATGTTCTTCCTCGTTACTCCTGAAAAAGCAGAAATGAACCGATCTTTTGTCTCAATATGATCATTTTACCCCATGGTTACCATTGACAATCTAAAAGATATAAGTTGTTCCTTCAAAAACACAAAGTAAAGATTCGAAGGGGGTCTTAGATTCCTTATGGAATGAGCCAGATAATTCATGTATTCTTTTTCAAATTTCAATTCCTCCACTTCTTGACTAAGCCTCCTTATGGCCAAGGCATAATCATGTTTCTATAGATGCTCTGCAATTGTTTCCTGCTCATTCCCTTTCATCCTTTCACCAGCCAACTTTAGTTGTTCTTCCAGTTCCCCCGTTGTTGCTTGCAACTGCGCTACCATTCCCTCCAAGTTCCTTATTCGAGCTTCATCTCAAGGGGTATATTTGTGCATCTCTTGATCCTCTGCTTTTTATGCTTCAAAAATCTACTTAGGTTCCATACTTTTTACTTGCATGTTATCCTCTGTCTCTTCATCGTTGAGTGTCTCCCTGAAATCTTCCCTTTGTTCGCCTTCCAATTCCACGGCTTCCAATAAGGTATCCATCTTATGTCCCCCTATCCTCTATAATTGCTCTTGCAAGGCCACCATTTCTTTTGTTTGCTTCTAATAAGAACTCTTAAAATCCTAGCAATCTTTCATCAGCTTACCATATGCTCTTCAATATTTGCATAGCGGAAAATGCTAAAATTTTCTCGTCTTATTGCCTCGCGTCCCCTTCAATCTAGTCGTCCACCATTTTCCTTCTTTTTGTTGTTCTTCTACATTCTGCAACCCAACTTGATTTTCCCGGTTTTCGTTGGTGCTCTTTGGCATGGTAAATGCTTCCTGTCCTTCATCAAATTCATTGCTTTGGCTAAGCAATTTTTCTTGGTCTTGTCGCTCCTTTCGGTCCCTTGATCTCATTCGAGAATGGGGTCCTTCTATCAAAATGGTTGGGGTTTCAGCTTGCAATCTTCTCTTATTTCTTGTATAGGCTAATTTCTTCCTTGGGGTTTCTGGAGTATCTTCCAACGTTTTCCTTTTCTTCCTCCCCGCCTGCCTNAAAATGGTTGGGGTTTCAGCTTGCAATCTTCTCTTATTTCTTGTATAGGCTAATTTCTTCCTTGGGGTTTCTGGAGTATCTTCCAACGTTTTCCTTTTCTTCCTACCCGCCTGCCTGGTGCTCGAGGATATGCCCACGAATGATTCCCATGTATAGTTCTTCTTCTGTAGGGGATATTTCACCAAGAATATAATCAAACCATGATATACCAGACTTTTGTCTAGATTCTTACTGCCCTTAACCATTTTGCTAATTAATTCTAAGGATTTCCACAGAAAACACGACATATTGATATATTGTTGGTGCCTTAAATGGTTCAGAATTTTAAAGTGATAAGGAAATACTAGACTAAACCGAACTTCGCATGTAATAAATTTGTATACGCAGTGTGCCACCTCGGCCCATGGAATTGGAAATGACTTTCTTCTCGTCCCTTCTCTGTTCCTTGCACCAATTCAACAAGTTCCAAAAACGTGTCTATAAGCAGCTTTATTGGCACACGTCTCTCGAACCATATTTCACCCATCTGTGGTAATCCAAAGACTCTTGCTATTGTCATCTCATCTGCTTGGATTTTCAATCCTCGTACCATTGCAACTGCATTGTCATATGTGTGCACGAACTCCATTGCAATCACAACATCTCTCTTCTTCATTTTATCAAAGTCATATCCAGCCACCCTGCCTGTTGAAAAATTGTTTTCACTTCTTTGTATCCATAGACCATATATGTATTCTCAGGTTCACTACTAATTGCTCCCCTCATTGTGCTTCATTCTTTGTTTCCCTTCATATTCTTACAATGCTTTAGATTTTCCTATCGACTCTCTCGAGAAACGTATGGGTTTGGATTATCAGAAGATGGATTCATGATGTCACAAGGTGGTGTCGTGGTGTTATCAGTACGGGCCTGGCTAAAATTTCGTGGGTAGTGGAGTTAATACTAGTTGGGATTAGTAATATTCCTTTGGTATAACAATGGTACTATATTGTAGAGGTACCTCTACAGTCTCTCCCCCCCCAACCAATTCGACACACGACCCTGTGTGGTACTAATGGCTTAATAAATCATGATTTGTCTTCCTGTACTTATCAAAAGCAGATGAAGAATGGTTACGTACCTACCTTACCTGTGAAGAGATGGATGGAGTTCAACAACTAATTGATTGCAGTGGACAAAATGTTCTCCACTCTTTGAGATGATGGATGTGATAAACTGCCATCATTTCCTTTGTTGTTGACGAGTTGAAATGATGTCCCGGGATGGAGTGTTGTCGAGTGAAATTGATGTTACCCATGTTGGATACTCAAACTGAATCCGCAATGCGGTGGATCAATCTTGCATGATTCCTTTCCTCCACATGACAGCAACGTCAATGATACTAGGCCCATACAGGTAAGAAAGGTGACGCCATGTGGACGGGGGTAGTTTGTGACATGGAAGTAACAGGAAATATGATCGTTAAAGCGATGGGCTATGTCGAAAAAGGAGTCGATAACATTGTGTGAAATGATTCTGTGGTGTTGCGGAAAGGTATGGGGACTGGAACGGAAAGAGATTCTGTAACATTACGGAAAAGGTATATGAAGTGGATAAGGGGTTCTGTAATGGCACGGAACATGTTCTGCAATGGGAGGAAAGGTATTCTATAGTAAACAGAAAAGGTTTTGCATTGGAACAGAAAAATGTTCTACAAAAAAATACAAAAAGTTTTACAATGGAATGGAAAGTGTCAGAAGGGGATATGTAATGAAATGGAAATGGTTTCCGTAGTGTTGTGGATAAAATAGTAGATGAAATCTATGTAAAACAATTTGAAAAGTAGTTATATCCAAGAGAGCAGGGTCATCAATACGCAAGTGATACCAAGGAGGAGATGGAATGAATGGGATAAGAAGAAGGAATTGTGGTAGAATGTCCCTACAAAGAATCCAAAGATAGACTTATTAGTATCAAAACAAAACAAAACAAAAATTCTTTTCTTTTTTTTCTTTTTTTTCTTTTTTTTCTTTTTTCTTTTTTCTTTTTCTTTTTTCTTTTTTTTTTTTTTCTTTTTTCTTTTTTTTCTTTTTTTCTTTTCACAGTCCCAGGAGGATTTTCACAATCCATTTTTCATTTTTCTCTCTTTTTAGGGCTGCGTTCCAAGAGGATTTTCACAGTCCATTTTTCTTTTTCTTTTTTTTTTCTTTTTTTTTCTTTTTTTTATTCTTCAGAGGTTGAGATATTAATATCGAAGTATTTGGTACACCAGCATGTAGCAATATTGCGGATGAATGCCTCTTTGGACAAAGGTTTCTTATATGGTCTTAGTCTATTACCATTGGCCATAATAAGTGTGCCTTCTCCATCAATGGTTTTGAGTCGTATTGTACCATTATCATAGACTGTTTCGATTTCATATGGTCCCATCCATCGAGCGCAAAGCTTCCATTTGAACTTTTTGAATCTGGAGTCATAGAGAAGAGCCCATTCACCTTCTTGAAAATACTTAGTTTTTATGAGGTGTTCATGCCACTTGGTTCATTGTCGTTGCACAATAGTTGTACGTTTTATGGCATCCAATCGTAATTCATCAATCTCATTAAGTTGTTGCGGGAGACTATGTTGGGCCTGAGATAGATCCATGCCTAATTGAAATGCAGTTCTTAATGTTTTAATATCAACTTCTATTGGTAGGGTGACTTGCTTACCATAGACTAGTTGGTAGGGGGTCAAGCCTATGGTACTTCTCCATGTTGTTCTATAGGTATGGTACTTCTCCATGTTGTTCTATAGGCCCATAAAGCTTTAGGTGTCCTATCAGCCCAATCCTTTTGATGAAGTTGAACAGTCTTTGTGAGCACAGATTCTAGAATTCTATTTGTACCTTCCACTTGCCCGTTAGCCTGAGGGTGATATGGTGAAGTTACTCTATGCTTGATATGGTACTGTGTTGTAAGATATTTGATGAGTTTAGATGTGAATTGCGATCCTCCATCAATAACAATCTCCCTCGAAACTCCAAACCTTGTGAAAATATTCGCATAGAGGGAACCTGAAACTGCTTACTCTGTTGCTTGTGGGAGTGCCTTTGCCTCAACCCATTTACTCACATAATATGTACATACTAGGATATATTATTTCTTCCTAGATTGAGGTTTGATAGGGCCAACAAAATATAATGCCCATTTCTCAAATGGTTCCACCACAAGCTGAGTCTGAAGTGGCATTTCATCTTACTGTAATGGTTGTCCCATTCTTTGGCAACTATCACAGCTCCATACATACTCTCAGGAATCTTTAAATATGGTAGGCCAATAATAGCCTAATTGTAGAATTTTTTGTCCTATTCGTTTGTCGAAAAAGTGTCCCCCACATGGGCCATCATGATAGGTTCTCAAAATTGGATAAATTTCATCCTCACGAACACATATATGAATCACCAAGTTCGGTCCTGTATAGAACAAATAGCCATCAATCCATGAAAATGTGCTACTCTGTTACACAATCCTCTTCTTTTCTTTTAATGTCATATGCCCCGAAAGCTTTCCTGCCACCAAATAGTTTTCTACATCTGCAAACCAAGGTACAATAGTAGAAATAGCAAACAAATGCTCATCTGGGAAAGCATCATCCACTGGTTGAGGTTCCTCATTGTTAGTTATTCTTGAAATAAAGTCAGCAACCACATTAGTTTTACCTGGTCTGTCCATTATTGAAATGTCAAATTCCTGTAACAATAACAGCCACTGAGTGACTCTGCCATTTGTGATACGTTTGTTCATAAGATATTTGATGGAAGAGTGGTTAATGTGGACAGTCACTGGATATCCTGTAATGTAATGGCGAAATTTATTTATGGCATAAATGAAAGCCAGGAATTCTTTTTCAGTTACTATATAATTAAGTTCTGCAGCAATCATATTTTTACTAATAAAATATATGGCATAAATTTTATGATCTTCTTGTTGGCCTAGAACTCCTCCTATGGTAGTATCAGAGGCATCTGTAGAAATGAGGAAAGTTAAGGACCAATTTGGTCCTTGGAGGATCGGTGTTGTAGAGACTTTGGGTTTTAAAGTTTCCCATGCTAGTTGACAGGAATCTAACCACTCAAAGTGTTTGTTT
Organism: Pseudotsuga menziesii; assembly: GCA_001517045.1. Taxonomy (NCBI): domain Eukaryota; kingdom Viridiplantae; phylum Streptophyta; class Pinopsida; order Pinales; family Pinaceae; genus Pseudotsuga; species Pseudotsuga menziesii. The sequence continues at coordinate 670,513 of LPNX010013114.1, read as the reverse complement.
TTCAACATAAGCATAATCAAGGGATTAGCAATTTTTGAAAAGTTTTGAACAAATCTTCTATAATAACCTGCATACCCAATGAAACTGTGTACCTCTTTTTGTGTGCATGGAACTGGTAAATTTGTTGGGTCTACTTTGATGTCATCAAGAGATATAAGATGACCCAGGACAACGCCTTGAGTGAGCATCATTCTAAATTTTTCACTACTGAGATAGAGATTTACCTCTTTGCATCGTGTAAGTACTTTGTCCAAGTTATTCAAAGCTTCTGCAAAATATTCGCCATGATATGTAAAGTCATCCATGAAAACTTCCATAGTGTCATGGATAAGATTGGAAAATATGTTGAGAATAGCCCGTTGAAATGTGGCAGGGGCACTGCATAGTCCAAAAGGTAACACCCGATATGCAAAGATCCCCCATGGGCATGTGAATGTCGTCTTCTCTTGATCCTCCGATGCTATCCCGGTTTGATTGTAACCACTGAAGCCGTCCATAAAAGAGAAATACTTTTTTCCTGCTAGTGTGTCCAACACCTGATCAATGAAAGGTAACGGAAAATGGTCCTTATGTGTAGATTTGTTTAATTCCTTGTAATCAACACAAATACGCCTCTTTATGTTCTTTTTAGGAACTATGACCAGTGGAGACACCCACTTTCTATCAGAGATGGGATAAATAAAATTTGTAGCCAGTGACTTTTGAATTTCTTCTTTGAACACTTCTCTGAGTGTCGGATTCATCCTACGGTGAGGTTTCCTAATAGCTCTGCAATCGTATTTTGTGTAGATATGATGTGTACACAATTCAGGATGGAGACCTTTCATGTCACTGTAATCCCATGCAAATGCAATTTTATGTTTCTTTAATACCAAGGTAAGCATTTATGTTTGTTGCATTGACAATGTGGAACTGATATTTAAAGTCTTATCGGGTTAATTTCCACTTCCCTAATCACAAAGTCACCCTGAAGCATAGAAGTAGTATCAGGTGCCATAGATGAACTTGGGATGTTTTCAATTTGTTGGGTAGCGCAGACTAAACTAAACAATTCCATAAATTCTCTCGAGGGATTAGAATTGATAAATTGACTGAGAAAATCATCCTCAGTTGGTGGTTTTGCTTCCAGTGATTATTCAATCATGTGAAGTTGTAGGGTTTCTTATGCTTTCTCAATCTCCTCTTCATCTGGCCACAAGGGAAATTCTTGTTGTATCGTTGGCTCCGTGGGAGGATACAAAGTGATTTATTTAATAGCATTACCATGGGATATGCGCATATTTCCTGATCGGCAACCAATATAAGCGTCTAATGTGGCCAACCATGGTCGACCCAAAATTAGAGGATAGCCTCCCAGGTTTGATTTTGTCTGCAAAACCATAAATTCCACCAGGGTAGGTATTCCCATGAATCTACTAAAATCACAACATTCTCTATAATGCCATCTAGTTTGACATGAGATTGGTCAGCCAACTATAAAATAGTAGAAGTTTTTCAAAGATTTGTAATACCCAATCTATCCATTGTCTATTTAGTCATGACATTAATAGTTGCTCCCAAATCTATCAGTGTATTAGAGAGAGAAATGACATTTATTTGTACTTTGACAAAGGGACTACCAAAGTCAAAGTACTTAGCAGTAAGAGTGTTACCCATTATCAATTCATCCAAATCTCCTATCACATGAACTGTTGGGGAGCCTTTCCTCTTTCTGCCCAGTTTCTTCAAACATAACTCTCTGAAAACTCTGGAGTAAATGGGAATGTCTTTAATAGCTTGAAATAGTGGAATCTTTACACAGACATTCCATAATTCTCCCAGGAGATCAAATTCGTATTGAGGTACAAGTTTGTTTATGATTAAGCGCGCTAAGGATATGGTGGAAGTTTCTTTTGCTCTACTTGTGGCGAGCTCTTGGGTGGGATGGGTGGGGAATTGTCTTCATATCGCACCAGTGTCTCTTTAGACTAAACCGGTAAGATTTCTGGTGTCTCTTCATTCTCTTCCTCGGTTATTATAGGAGAGGTAGTTTTATTGATATTTCCTGTCAGAGCATAATTGAATGTCATGGAAGTCCACTATGGAAATAAAGTAGGATGGGTAATTGGGTAATTCAACTTCCATTACAGGTTTTTCATCCTTATTATTAGGGTTAAAAGCAGGCTGTGCAGGAAGAAGTAGTTTGGGAGGTGGGTTATTCACTGCCAGTGTTAACTGGGGTTGTGGAAGAGGTTTCATTAATGGTTGTACTGGTGAAAATGGGAATTGAGGATTATGTATTTAAGGGGGTAAATGTTGATTTTGTTGTTGATTCCCAAATATTGAATTCCTCCAGATTGATTGCCAAGGGCTATTTTGTGGGTATGGAGGTGGCCATATTTGTTGTGGCATTGGTGGATTCCAAAGATGAGAATTTTGTTGAACTTGTGGAGCTTGTGGAGCTTGTGAGACTTGTGACTAATGTATTTGAGCATTATTCCAATAAGGATTAAATGTTTATGTGGGATCTAGTACCATACCTGAGGTCGAGGTTTCCATGGGCGCTTTTGAGATATAAAATAAACAGGTTCTGAAACTGCATCTGTCCCTGCTTCCTCATATATGTCCTTCAGTCCTGGACGTGAAGGGCATTTTTTCATAGAATGCTTTTGGTCGCATAGAAGGCATATTTCCACTCTATCTAATGGGTAGCTTTTGAGAGGGTGCATCTTTATTCATTTAGGAAATAAAGTAGGACGGATAATTGGGTAATTCAACATCCATTATAGGTTGTCCATCCTTATTATGAGGGTAAGGAGTGGGTTGTGCAGGAAGAAGTAGTTTGGGAGGTGGGTTAATCACTACCAGTGTTAACTAGGGTTGTGGAAGAGGTTGCATTAATGGTTGTACTGGTGCAAATGGGAATTGAGGATTATGTATTTGAGGGGGTAAATGTTGAATTTGTTGTTGATTCCCAAATCTTGAATTCCTCCAGATTGATTGCCAAGGGCTAATTTTTGTGGGTATGGAGGTGGCCATATTTGTTGTGGCATCAGTGGATTCCAAAGATGAGAATTTTGTTGAACTTGTGGAGCTTCTGGATGTTGTGAGACTTGTGACTGATGTATTTGAGCATTATTCCAATAAGGATTAAATGTTTATATGGGATCTAGTACCGTACCTAAGGTCAAGGTTTCCATGGGAACTTTTGAGATATAAAACAAATAGGTTCTGAAACTATATATGTCCCTACTTCCTCATATATGGCCTTCAGTCCTAGACATGAAGGGCATTCTTTCGTAGAATGCTTCTGGTCACATAGAAGGCAAATTTCCACTCTGTCTAAAGGGAAGCTTTTGAGAGGGTGCATCTTTATTCATTTAGGGAAAAAAATAGCCCAAGCTCGATCTTCCTCCTCTTTCCTTTTCTTTTCTTGAAGCACATCCAATTGGGAACTCATGGAACTAAGTATATCAGTTTTGAATCCTTACAAGAGGTTTCCAATATCCATCCTTGAAACTCCTTCTCTTGAAGTCTTGGTGGTCCTGTTTTATGTGTCCTGAATCCCTCTTCCTGATCTAGAAGCATTCCTTGAATACCTTCTGCAGAGGTCACATATTTCTGCATATTTTAGTAAGGATACATCCCCTACACCCATCAAATTCGGTAGATCAATGCAATCATCTTTGATCCCTTGTAAGAGTAGAATCTTTAATGTATCATCATTTAACCCATTATGTCTTGATCTTTGCAAATTATATTGGAATCTCTCTGCATTGTATTCTAGGTTTTAGTCTTCTTATTGGGCCATTTTAAAAATTGCTTCCTTCCGATCCTTATCTTTGCAATATTCTTGATATTTATCCAGGAAGACCTTTTTTATTCGTTCCCAAGTTACTATATTGTCCCCTCCTAGCCCCATGAACCACCTTAGTGCCTGTCTTTTCAATGTGGCCGAAAAATGTTTCAGTTTCTGTTGATCTGGAACATAATCATAACTCCTGTAGAGGACATTGAATTCAAACAAAAATGTATATGGGTCCTCACTTGTCATACCATGAAAATTGGGCAATGTCAAATGTGGAAAGTTCTTCATCTGGTTTGTAAATGTAGATCCAGGATTTCGGATTGGGAATTCGAAAGTATTTGTCCCAATGCTTGATTCTCCATGTGTATCTCCTTGGTGTGTTTCCCCTCCGATGGAAATGTTCTCTCCCCCACTGTCCATATTTACCCAACAATCTTCTGAGTTAGCTGAGTCAGCAAACAATTGTTCCACGCTCAAATGATTGTTAACACTGGATTGATTAAGATGCTCTTCTTCTTCAACATGCTCTTCTTCTTGATCAAACTATGTCACTGGCATATTCTCACCAACGTTCGTTGGTAAGACCATTCTATCGATGGTCGTGGTAGAATGCTAGAGTCTTTCAATTTCTTGCTTTGGAACGATAGAAGAAGGTTTCCTCCCTTGAGTGTGTCCTCCTCTTATTGTACTTCTTGCAAGGTTAGTACCTAAGGGGGTATCATATGTGTATAAAATCCTACATGTACTATCTCTTATTCTATGCATGAATGATTTGCATGACCCAGGATCATAGGGACTTGCAACGAGAAATATTTGAATGAATTTGTGTGTGCATCTTACTCATCCCTCCTCCAAAATCACACCAGACTATTTTCAGAGAAAAAAAATGACATACACAATCCACTCAAAGGAAGGAAAGCAAACCGCAACTACTAACCAAAATAACCAATCAAAATTGCAATGTCCTTGGAAGCTCCCCGGCAATGGTGCCAAAATGACAAGCTTTTATTTCACCTTCTAATAAAATGCAAATCGAAAGCTATGCATAAATTATCAACCTAGGGCCACAAAGGCTTATGAGCTGCCTGACAAGTTATATGTTAGACACTGTAACTTGGAATAGTTTCAACACAGAGGAGGCTTATAGATTACAGAACTAGAATTAAAATGCAACTGTTGGTGAACAAGCTTCTAAGAAGATCGCAACTCACAAAAAGATTCATGTAATCAAATCAAAAGAATTGACTATCAAATTTAACAAACCTTTTGCTATGTTGTTACTTGTAATGTTCTGCTATGCTACAGAAAGACATTCATGCATAAATCTGATTCAAACTTATTGTAGATTTCACACAAAAGCAATTTAACAAACAACAACTACGGTACAGGAATTGGAAAGAGCTAATTTAATTCAATAGCCTACTTCTATAGATTCTCAACAAAAATTCTAATGAAATCATTCACCACAGAAGTAATCCTGATTCAATGTTCATAATACACAAATTCCCCTATGTTCACTAGCAATGATAATGAATATTATACTATCCAATCGTGTCAATACTCAGGCATTCACATTCAACTATGATCAGCACACCAAATTCGAATCTAAATAATTAAATCAATCATCCACTGCATAAGGAATTAATTTTATCAATATCAACTACGTGCATAAAGAAAATAAATTCTAAGTACAACAACACCTGTCACAGAAGGGGGCCCTACCTTTGGCGACAGGAGTTGAACAAGCCACTCACTCACGTGAAATTAATTAAAACATACGAATCAGGATAATATAGGAATTTTATATAAAAATGACTGATCACAACAATGTTCAATAGATCTATGCAAAATGATGGCTAAACTATCCTGGAAGAGATTCCAAGTTCTTATACATCAGTGCTCATGAGAGATTTATGAAAGATAATATAGTTACAACAAATTTCCAAATAAGGCTCATCTGTTGATTCTCGGAAGATTTCATGAGCCACCCTAGGAGATAATACCATGGAAACTGGAGACGACTCTAGGAATATGTCAAAGCAATCAACACCCTCTCTAGATAACCCAATGAATCATGAATCATTAAAAACCCGAAGTGTTGAATTGGACAAAGAATATTCGATCCTTGGATTGATTGCATCATCGTGTATGCACTGGGAAGGTGGCCAAAATGATGTAAAATAATGAGTATGAGCATAATATATAAACTTGATACCTATTTTTTATATCCATCTTCCATAAGTCCTTCGTTCTACAACCTGAAAGTAAAATGATATTGAACTTGAAAACACCACTTCTTTAGTAGGCAATCACGGCATCATAACTCTATCCAAATCATCAGCAATTGAAAAATAACAAGGAAAATGAGATCAATCCTTACCAAATCCAAAACTTCACCAACTACAATGAAGAGAGAAAATAGTGATATAGGATTACATCAGAAAGTTCATAAACAAGGAAAAATATTAGAACAAAAAGGGTCATATACACAGCCCTTCAATACTTTTGTGTGGAGAAATGATTCACCATGGTATAAGGATCACTTAAATATATATATATATATATATATATATATATATATATATATATATATAAACTCCCAACTCAAACAAAAGGTCCTTTTGGAATTACACACCTCTCCTAAGGAGGCATTCAGGATTCTTAAAAACCTACCATTGGGTCAAGAAGGAATTATTTGGGAAGGTCTTAAATATGATGTTCAATGGTTTGTGGAAATTTTTTTGTTTTTCCAACCAAATAAGGTTGAAACATTTAATACCCTAGGTATTTTATAACCATTAGACATACCTTGTCAATGTTGGGAGGAAGTCTCAATGGATTTTATCATAGGTTTACCCAAATTAAAAGAGAATAATGTTTTTACTATGGTTTCTGATAGAATCACCAAGTATGCACACTTTTGTGCACTCTCTCACCCTTTTAGTGTAAGTACAATAGCTACAACATTCATGAAAATAGTTCAAAAGCTACATGGAATCCTGAAGATTATTATAAGTGATAGAGATCCAATTTTCACTAGAAAATTGTGGACTAAATTATTTTCTTGTTTTGGTACCTAGTTAGCTAATAGTTCATCTTATCATCCTCAATCTCATCGGAAAACTAAGATAGTGAATAAATGTTTGGAAGTTAATCATCATTGCTTTGCATATGATAAACAAACAAAGTGGGTGAAATGGTTATCTTTGGCATAATGGTGGTAAAATATTTACTTCCATATGTCATCAAAAATATCCCCATTTATGGCACTTTATGGGTACCAACTTCCATATATCACATATCCCTTGAAAGGAAAATTTAAAGTTCAAGTTATGGAATATGACCTCAACCAATATAAAGAAGTTTTCCATATATTGAAGGGCAACCTGGTTATATCAAAAAATAGGATGAAACAATAGGTAGATCAACATCTAGTGAACGGAGTTTTGAAAAAGGGGATTGCGTATTTTTGAGGCTACAGCCTTATAAATAGATGTCCCTCAAGCAACTAAATAAGGACAATAAATTAGCACCCAAGTACTATGTTCCTTATAAGGTTTTGCAGAATATTGGTAGTATGAATTACGAATTGGAGCTTCCTGCATCTTCAAGGGTACACACAATTTTCCATGTTTCTTTATTAAAGAAGGTGAAAGGAAACATGATCCAAATTCAAACTATATTTTTGAAGCTTAATGAATAAGGAAAGGTCATATTGGAACTTGAACAAATCATTGAAACAAGAACCAAACAACTATGAAATCGGGTTATTACTTAGTACCTCACCAAGTGGAAGAACTTAATGGTAGAATATTTGGCATCAGAAGATGACTCCTTCGTATAGAATCATCCACAACTAACAAATAATTGAGGACAAAGCTTTTCTAAAGGGTAGGGGCATGTTAATCCATAAATTGTGACCCATTCATGTCATGTCCCCATCCATCAATCCGACCAACAGAAGAGGACATGAACGCATTATGGGCTTCTAAATTTTGTCCCATAACCATATTATGAATTGATAATATTTAAAATACAGGTGTATATGCATAGTAAAAATACACAATAGAAATAGACTCGATCCACACATGTACAACATGCATCTACAAGCATAATCATCACAAGCATCAAATAAAAACATTGCATATACAAATACAAGAAAATGATTATCTTTAAACAAGTATATTCAAGCAACTGGATATGTAAGAGTGATTTTCCACCCAACTGTAGGCACTATGTCCAACATATACTCTTTCTATTGAGAGGCTACCCCCAAGTCGATCTATGAGGCCAGCAAGGTGAAGGAAACACATACAAACTTCTCTCTCTCATCCCATTGCTCATTATTCTCTCTATGTTTAACCAAATAACCATACAAATCTCGACATGGATCTCACTTAGCCATCACATCCTTGGCTCCAACAACACCTACGCCACACAACACTCTTCTGGGATCATGAATCACCCTCATTGTTCTATGGTTCTCTTGGGTGATCCACCTTTCCAGGTGCTTCTAATGTGTGAATAGAAGGAGACAAACCTAATATTTGTTATTATAGAACCACCTGTATCCTTAATTTGTGGCTTCTCAAGCATCTGTGAGTAGAAAAAATTGATGGATAAGGGTTCCTAGCTTTCCCAACCTCTGTGGTCACCTACAATCATCTAATTTCCCTTGAAATCTGGATCTTTGTCCCTAAATTCAAATTTATGGTTTATACATACTCTGGAAAAGGTCATGAACGTCAATGGGGAGCTCTACATAGTGTAGATATGCATGAGAGAAAATGAGAAAATGAGAAAATAAGTGTTAACTCCATAGGATATGAGATAATGGTGAAAATACAACTAACATAGATTCTAACCATAGAAGAAAGGGCTCTTTAAATCTACAGACTAACTCCTAACAGTTGCAGACTGACTTCTGACTGTTGACAAAACATTTACAAAAGTGCATTCAACCACATGCTTCAATAACTACATGAGATGAATTTTCCCACCAACCTCACAAGCCAACCATATGGTCCAAATAACAATATTTACATCATACATGCCTAGTCATACCTTGTCCTTGAGCTTTTCACTAGAAATCCATGCTAGCATATTTACATCATTTACATAATTTTGATTAAATACATTCCAAGTTAAAATTGGGGATATTCAACACCCTCCTCCTTGGAATAATATCGTCCTCGATGTTCTTTTTATTTTCAACAAGGTTCCATGTCCTCCTTTTTCACTACAATTGTAATGCCTTTCTCTTCAAGGCCACACTGTCTTTAGCATTTCATCACATACCTATTATAATCATCAATGAAAAACATGTTTGTCATAGCCATTTTAAGCAACACCTGATCTATTAACAAATATTCAAGTTTCATAGCCAAAGTATATATATTCACAACACAAGCTAAAGTATGCAGTTATCCCAATACTTACATGTATGAACATATATTTTCTCTAGATGGATGCCATGGTCAATATTCGACTTACTATCTTCTCTAACACCCCAAGGTATCTACATATACCTCTAATTCCCTCTTGATCCTATCTAGCACATAACATGGATCTCTCACTTAGATTCACTCAAGTTGATTCTTCCTTGCATTCACTCACCATTTAGGATCAGGAATCCCCTTCACCAATCCACAGTTCCCTCAAGTGATCCATCATTTTCCTAGGATTTCTTGCACAAGAAGAGCGCCAACTCAAAGGATTTACTACTAGGGCATCCCACTAACAACCCTTAATATAGCATAGGTCATGGTGATCAAACATATCATAGGGTTCCGATGTCATTATAGTAGTATTCTCCCCAATATTTCAACAACCTTTATCTGTTCCCACTATACAGATCTATTATATCACCTATATTACACACATACAATTACCATGAGATGATATGATAATAATTTCAATCTGGAAGTTTCAATTATTTTTCATACAGAAACTTGATTTTCCAAACGTGATGTCCTTATCATGATGTTTGGATCTTGCATCCAATAGCACATGGTTTTCTTGCAATGCGTCCTCCTGACACTATTCACTACCAACCAAACAATCAATGAGATTAATAACCAAATTCAAACCTAAATTTACAATTATGTCTCCTACAAAAATTAGATTTGTTTAACCATGAGGCCATCATCATAATGTTTGGATTTTGTAAATGGTAGCACTTCGTTCCTTATTCCATTTTGCACTTGCTACCATAATCTAGACATCCACCTACAACATGCTCTCTTCACGCAATTCTAGATCAACCAAACAATCATTATTACTTATTAGTAAAAAATTCAAATCTGAAAATTTATAAATTTGTTCCTTACAAAAATAATATTTCACGGCCATAAGATCCTTCTCATAATGTTTGGATTTTGCACATGGTAGAGTCCATTCTTTATTATGGACTTACCCACATTTCCACATCCAATAAAAGTCTACCTGTAATATGGATTTTGCAATCAACCAAACAAGCTGTGAGTACCCATGCATATAATATTTTCATTGCATCATTTACAATAGTCATTAAAGTGATCTCATAATTATAACACACAATAATTCAAACACTATTAGTTGAAATGAAAACCCATTCACTTTGTATGCATCATTATCACAATAAAATTGCGAGATATAGTCACATTATCTATGAAATTAAATAAAACTCTCAATATTCATGTATACGCAATCATATGCTTTTGATACAACTCTATCCTCCCAATAGAGAATTTATGTAGCTAATCAAACATGACAATCTTCTTCATGCAATTATTTCCCCTACATTTATAGAAGTTGGCATGAAATGGTCTTAGAATTGCTAATAATTCTATCCTTTCATATATTTGTGAATTGCAATTAAATATATATCCCACCCATACATTCACACAATGCATATTAACATCAGTGTATATACATATATGCATGAATAATCAACAAGATTTATATTGTCTTTTAATGCAAATTCACTCAATGCACCTTTTCATTTATTCGTGAATATGATAATGGCATTCCATAAGGCTCACTCTAGCATACTCACATGCCAATTTGATCCCTTCACTGCTTAATTGTCTGTCAAGAGCACATGGAACCTATTCCTAATAATTAATTCAATGTACATACTTCTCTTATTCTCATGCACTCATGCATTTCTCTAAAACATTTATGTGCCTACATGTGTCCTACCATGGTCAGTTGGACATCCTAACCAATGCTTTGACACAATACCCAATCATCTCCCTAATCACTTGTTTAACTATATGGGTTCCTTTGGGTTCCTTTGGGTTCCTTCCTTCTTCATCTAAACACAACATCGGGATTTCACTCACTCCCTTCTTGTTGGCAAATAGATTTCATCCTAGATTAATGCCAATAGGGATTTTACGGGATACTTGTGCAACACTATAGGCTTCACAGCCCAACACCCTCATGGTTTCACACATGGCATGTTATTATTTCTTATTAATGCATTCTAAATTTTAAACAATTAAAGATGGCATAAGGCTCATTTCCCTTTCTACCACACACCTCATCATACCTAGTGTAATACCAGTCGCTTAAATGCATTCAATATCACATTCATACCAATTTATGATAAGTAAGATATGACTGAAGGGATTCTTACCCGGTCCACTTTCAATACTTATGCAATTGGCATAAACAAAACATTACCTACATGGCTTCCATCAACATCTCTGATGTTACCTGATCAATTGGCCTCTTGCCAAGGACTTCAAAGTCCTTCCACCAACCTATTGATCATATATTTGTTGCCCCAACCCTTCTTCATAAGGCTACTAGTCACATGCAACAACATCATCAATATCTTCATCCATGCTTCGATTGTCTTTGGTCCTCCAACCATTACCAACAACAATTATTATTATCAACCCCAATAATTATCATTAGTGGCTCATTGCATATGTAAAACCTTACTACTTTTATCAATATGCAATATAATATGCATGCATAAGAAATTTCACATGCACTATGCATTATCTCTTAATATGTTTGTTGGTGCATATGCATTTCATCTATCTAATCTTTTGCATTTCTAGATTTCCTATTCCAAAATTTACTCCGCCAAAAAGGTGCATTCTACAATCCACTAGGGGGAGATGTGTAACTCCTTTCGTGCTCATCTTAGAGCTGACACGTGTCCTTTTTTAAATAATAAAATATTATAAAAAATAACATGTCGGTTCAAATTGAATTAAAATATTTACAACGAAATATATATAAAACTATACAAATTAGATAAATTAAAATTCTTCACCAACATTTGCACTCTAAAATGGGATTTGATCCCATTCAGTGCTTGGTAGATCCCTTTTAAGATAAATCTACATTGGTATATACACAACTCATAAAATATAAATATTTCAGCAAGAGAAGAGTTAAGGAATTATCCCTTTCCAATTCCTCGTCAAGCTTGCAATTTCCTCATCCACATCATATAGTGATCCACTTCATGGCCTCTCTACCAAGCACACAAAGGGTCATTATCTATGATTTTCTCACAAAGAAGCAATTCAATACATATATTCATGTATAACATTTATTCTTGCTACTTTCCAAGCATGCCATTTTTATGCTATAAACAAACATTGTTTAAGGTGAGAAATTTCCATTTTTATCAATGTTGCTTTATGGAGATTATTCTCCAATTTCTAATACAACCATATTATCAGCCTTATGTAGATTTCCTTAGTCATTAGAATAGCTTTCATTTCACTCGCTTCACATGATTTGCTGCTCCAATTGTTTTGAGTAATTTTGGCCAATTCCAACTTGACCTTTCTTGAACTTCTTGGCACTTGACAATGCTGCAATTTATTCCATTCCAACTCAATATGGAGTCTTTTCAAGGTCCATTATATTCCCTTGTGCCTCATTCAATAATTAGACTTTCTTTCCTTTCCTATGGAAATGTTTCCCACAATTTTGAATCACACCATAGATTCACACACGACAATGTCGCATTTCTTAATTGGCATCCTTTGCATGACCACTATGTCACTCTCATTAACTACATTACATGCCCACATATTGGAATTCCTTATTTTGTTAGTGACACTTCTATGTGAAAGGAATTTCCTTACCCATTCTCATTATTTACTCATAAGTTATTGGTTCATATCCTGCAACATACTAAAACTTCTTTTAGCACGCCTGCACTTTCCCACAAGGATGATTCACCCATCACCTTTACAAGTTGCATGTTCCTTACCGACTAGTCTATTCCATACTCTTCTGAGCATTCTCTTATGGATTAAAGTATACATCCCCGATAATCAAAAGCTCACATGGCTCTTTCTTACAGTTAAAATTGTACACATTACTCACGATGATACATTAGATTCATTCTTATACAAGGCACCAATGTCCATTATTGGTCTCTTTTATTCATTTATGATTAGACATGGTAGTCACTCCTCAACAAGGCATATGACAACTAATTACTTTCAATACGGCTTCCACAACGGTTACTCTATGCAATTCATATTGCATATTTTGAACATAGAGAATGCATTACATACATTTTGGCTAAGGAACCATCACTTCCTCTTAGTTCCCCTTCTTCCATCATGAGTGTTTGTCAAATATGATATGCAAGACTGTAATCTTATCCACTCAACATATTTTCCCCAAGTTTTGGGTTACTTTGGGAGTCACCCACATTGAGAATTGATTACTCAATCAATCCCAAGGACTCTATTCTACTTGCTTTTTGAAACAACTAGAAACATGTTTAAAAAATAAAAATAAAAAAACATTCTATTTTATTCTCCTTTGGAAAAAAATTCCAATGAATATGATCATGGTTATTTCTAGTTCCTAAGAAAAATGTTACAACCTATCAATCTTGCCAATTTTTCCCGTCTCAACAATTTTCCTACATGTCCATTTAGTTTCAAATCCCATCTTCAAACACCTGTAGAAGAAAATCAAAGAAGAACTAGAAAACAATTTATATTGGCCTTGATAATACTCATGACAAGAATTACTCAACATCTTTCTTCTTTTTGATCTGATGCTCCAGTCAATTCATATAAATTTCTAGAATTGACTACTTTTCACTTTTTCACTTTTTTCCAAACTTGGAATTTTTAGCAATTTCTATAACACATTTATCCCTAATTTAATGGAACCATGCAAAATTCTTGTTTCCATTAGTCTTGTGGTCATGATAAGGAATTTATCAAAATACACAATGTCTTAGGGGGATGACATGGGTCAAGGGGGATTTCCCCTTAAGGCCTCCCTGTGCAGCTACAGGGTGGGTCAAGGGTAGCTCCCTCATTGTTTTTGTAAATATTTCAATTTTGTGCAATTTGGCACATGAGATCAGTGCCATTTTTTTATTTCTGGCACCTGAAATTCAACTATGGAAAATGCTACTTTTCTCTTGATTTGCACACCTTTGACAACAATCCACATCATATTACCACTTATAATACATAAGTGGTTTAAGTCTCTACAAGAAGTGGTTTCCTAAAACTTCTTTTACGAGCTTGAATGCATGAGTAGTCGACACGTCAACAGGGCAATTTCCATTTCAGGTTCACGCCAATTGATTAATAGTTGTACATCTTAATGGGCCTAAAGCACTATCAGTAGTTGAGCAAATCTATACAATCCTCCAATACTGACATAATTGATGTGGGTCCCATCATTCATGACATCACTACATGTCACATCTCCCCATGTCAAATCAAAAGTGGTTTCAAGCTCCTTAGTTAAGTGGTTTTCGATAACCATTTTTACGATCCAGAATGCATGAGCAACCGACATGTCACCCCAATGGTTTTCATTTTAGGATCGTGCTAATTAAATAAGCTTCATGCATCTTTGCGAGCCCGAAGCAATGTCATCTATCGATCTTGATCATCATCGCCCAACAGTCATATATCCATCCGCACTTGCACTCTGTCACATGCAATCGCTTATGTGTGGGTCTATTGTGGTTGGTCCACATCATACCATCTTCCCACTTGGCTCCCCCACATGACCCATCCATGTGGCACAAGTGGAGTCCACATAAAAGTTCCCAAATTTTTAAAATTTCATAACTATGTGAAATTTTTAATTTGGAAATAAGGGGAGTCATTAAGAAATTAATTCAAAATTACTCCTGGCCCCTTATCCCCCACTTAAGAGGGCATGCTATTTATATAACCACTTATGGTTTCTACCTCTAAGTCTAGATTTATGTCCCATACAGCTCAGGTATTGCAACCAGAAGCTCTAATATCACTATGTCACATCCACATCCATCAATATGACTAATAGAAGGGGACATGAACACATTATGGGCTTCTAAATTTCACCCCATAATTATATTATGAATTCATAATATTTAAAATACATGTGCAGATGCATAATAAAAATACACAGCAAATAACTTGATCGACACATGCATAACATGCATATACAATCATAATCATCACAGGCATCAAATAAAAACTTTGCATACACAAATACCAGAAAATGCTTATCTTTAAACAAGTAGATCCAAGCAATTAGTTGTGTGAGAGTGGTTTCCCAACCAACAATAGGCACTCTGTCTAGAATATACTATTTATATTGAGAGGCCACCCCCAAGCCGAGCTATGAGGCCACCAGGGTGAAGGAAACACCTATAGGCCACAGCCCATTCTGCTCTTTATGCTTATCCAAATGCTCATATAGAGCTCTATAGGAATCTTACTCATCCATCATAGCCTTGGTTCCAACAATACCTATCCCACACAACACCCTTATGGGCTCAGGTATCCCCATCATCGTTCCATGGTTCTCTTGGGAGATCCATCTTTCCAAGTGCTTATAGTGTGTGCATAGAAGGAGACCAACCCGATATACGATATTGCAGAACCACCTGTAACCTTATTTTGTGGCTTCTCAAGCATTTGTAGGTAGCAAAACTCAATGGGTAAAGGGTACTAGATTTCTCAACCTTTGTGCTCACCTACAACCATCTCCTTTCCCTTAAAATCTATAGCTCTATCCCTAGAATCAAATTTATGGGTTATACACATTCTGGTAAAGGTCATGAACATCAATGGGGAGCTCTAAAATCTACATGAGAAAAAATGAGAGAATAAGAGTTGACTCCATAGGATATGAGATAAAGGTGAAAAGACAACATACATAGCCTTTGACCATGGAAGAAAGGACTCCTGAAAACTACATATTGAATTTTGACAATTTATAGAACAATCACAAAAGTGCATTCAACCCTATGCTTCAATAACTCCATGAGGTGACTTTTCTCACCAACCTCAAACATGCATTCAATGATTGGATTCAATAGTCAAAAGGAGGTAAGTGGCTTACTCAAAGCACATGGCATAATTTGGATGAGTTCTAAGGTTGACACTTGGCAACAAACGATTTAGTCTCCCATAGCGCCCCTTTCTTGTTCCCCTTTGGTGGAATCATAGCCCCTCTATTTCTCTTCACACAACCATCTTAGACCATTTTATTATTTGTGCAACATAATGTTTACATATATTTTGAGTTAGCATGGCAAGCCAACCATATGGCCCAAATAACAATATTTACATCATACATGCCTAGTCATTCACTAGTTGGGCCTTGGCCTTGAGCTCTGCACTATAAATCCATACTAGCATATTTACATCATTTACATAATTTTGATTGAATACATTCCAAGTCAAAATTAGGGATGTTACAATCCCCCCTAAATTGGGCACCTTGTATTAGTAGGTTATATTATTGATGTCGGTCTCAGTCCATTAGTGGTAATTGTACCTATTTGTTTCCTATATATATCAAGGAGACCTTTTCATTTGAATCATATTGTCTTGACTTGCCTTGTGTACTTAGTATATTGTATAAGGAGGTTTCCTCCTCGAAGAGGATTTCTATTCACCTTTTTCTCATCATTATTAAGGCATGGATTACTCTTTCTTGTTTATTTATGCTCTTTTGGGCAATTTGTTGCATAGTAAAAATCGACCTCCCATCAAGAGATTTCACAAAAATATCATAACTTGTTAAGATTTCGTAGCCTCAACTACTTAACTCCTCCTTAAACATAAAAGTCCCCCAATGCTTTGTAATCGACGTCTAGTCACAACTAAAGGTAAAAACCCTCACCCACTTCTTGAAACACAAATACTCAACAAATTGCATAGCCATTCATAAAGGGCCAACCAAGAGAAAGGAAAATGAGCCTTGTAACAAGGAGAGGCTCGTCATTAGATCTTGTGCCCTTAGAGATTTGGAATCGAACTCTAACCCTAACAAATGGAAAAATCCCTTTCCCACTTCTTGAAATATGAATACTCAATAGAATGCATAACCATTAATAGATGACCAACTATGAGAAAGGAAAAGAAGCTTGTAACAAAGGACTAGTTTATCATTGGATCCCATGTCCTTGGATCTTCTCCATTTGCCTAAAATGTTGAAGAATTAGACCCCTACATCTCTTGTAATAAAGACCAGACAAAGACATGGGCATAGTCCAAACCCATTGACAACTCGGCCTTGTACAACAACCTTGTTATTCTAAGCCACATGATTAAACTTCAATGACCCATTGCATCCAAATTATCACTATAGACATTCAATCCCTTCATCAAATTGTCGGCAATAGCCATCATTTCCAAAAATCCTAGTTGACCAATCCTCCAAATACATCCCTCATCTTCAAATTTAGGATGATTATCTAATCATATAATGCTATATAACCAAGGAGGATAGGAAGGCCAAGAATCAAGTCTAGGAAGGACAAAAGTCATTGGCAAATTATATAAAAGGAACATTAAAGCCATGCAAGGGGTTTTCTTTTGGCATTGTCAGCTATCTTCATGTGATGAATAGATATGTCATTAATTTGTGATCTTATACTATTGTAAGTTGTGAATGGTTGTAGATTATTTTCACCATTGGTAGTTTTCTTGAAGCTTGTAGTGATGGATGTTGCAATCTGTAGACTAATCTCATATTAGCAATGCATATGCTTGCTTATTTTATGCATTGCTAACGAATAGATGTGAAAAAAATTATCTCTTTGTCGCTTTTAGGCTATCCTCAATTCTTTGGAAGTGCTATAATATATGTGCACACTATTGTTGATGGACTACTCTATCTATTGCTTGTATTTCTCCCTTTATTTCATGTCAATTGGTTCTAACAACACTCTTAACTACAATTTGATTTGTTGCCTTTGCATTTCACATTCACATTCTTAGTTGCATTTCATTTAAATTATAAACCTAAATTATGACAGGTAGGTCATAACCAAAAAGTTTGCATTTTCAATCTAGGAAAACCTAATATAACCTTAACTTTGTACCTATGTGGTTAAAAACCTAAAAAACTTTCTAATATGATTTTAACCACTATTACTATTTATATCATTTAAATTAGATTAAAAAATATGATAAAAAGAACCAAATAAACTTATCTAATATAAATATAAATTGGATTCAAAACCATGATTCATAGAACTAAATAAACTTATGTAATAAAATGCTTTAATAAACTTATGTAATAAAATGCAATATAGCGATATTCTTCCTTAACATTGTGCAAGATTTCGTTTAGCTTTTATGACTGGCATTGGACTTTTATGTTGCAAAGTGAGACTCTGTTGCATTTTAACCTGCAGATTGCGATTTGCATTTTAATTTAATTTTAGGGGATTGGCTAGGAGATTCTTCAAATATGAAAAAAAAAATGAGCAAAGTCACGAATTCAACGAATGAGAATGGAGATACTCTCAACGACAAAAGGCTGAAAGGACTGACAGAAAATATATTTAATTTAGTGGAAATGGCTAGGAGATTCTTTGTATATGCACAAGGACAAACATGAGCGAACTCACGAAATCGCCAAATGGTAATGGAGAGAATCTCAGGGACAAAAAGCTGAACAAAGAGTCAAAGAAAACAGTGATTCCACTGAAGATCCACGCATTTGCATAAACTTATATAATTTCCAATTGCCAAGCTATCTCTATTCATTTCGAACTGTTGAATGAATACACAACAGTTCCGATTTCTGCAGCAGAAGCAGCCAAGATGGGTGAGATCTCAGGCGAGTATGAAGTGGTAGTGGTAGGCGCAGGCATAATAGGCAGCTGCACTGCCTACCAAATTGCAAAGAGAGCCAAATCTGTTCTCCTTTTAGAACAATATGATTTTCTGCACCACAGAGGATCTTCTCATGGGGAATCCAGGACCATCAGAGAGACTTACCCAGAAGAATATTACACTGCAATGATGGAGGAGGCCTTTGGTCTATGGGAAGAAGCCCAACAAGAAATTGGGTACAGATTGCATATCAAGACCAAGTAGCTTGACATGGGTTCCATCCAGAACAACAGCCTTCAATCCGTCATACAAGTACGCAAAAAACGAGGGATCCCCGTTGAAGTTCTCAATTCAGAACAAGTTTCAGAGAGATTCAAGGTAATCAAGCTACCCAGTGATTGGATTGGAGTTGTTACAGACAGAGGAGGGATTCTGCGAGCATCCAAGGCAGTTGCAGCGTTCCAGTCTTTGGCTCTGAAGCACGGAGCTACACTTAGAGACAATGTCCAAGTAACAAAAATCAGTGATGGGTGGAAATTAAGAGATGGGTCAGATGGGGTTCTAGTGTGTACCAGTAGGGGTTCCATAAGCGGGAGAAAATGCGTGATTGCTGCTGGCGCATGGGCTAAAAAGCTTGCTAATGAGATCTCAGGGATTGAATTACCCATTCAGCCTCTTCATACCAGCATAGCATATTGGAAAATCCAAGAGGGTTTACAGAGCTTTTTGCCTGAGAATGGATTCCCCACCTTTGCCTGTTACAATAATCCTTGCCTCTACGGGACACCCTCTTTAGAATACCCTGGATTGCTCAAGACCTCAGTTCATGGAGGTTACCCATGTGACCCAGAGAAGAGGACTTTGTTGCCTGATCTGGATGCACTGAGGCAGAAGGTAAGCCCTTGGATAGCTGAAAGTTTCAGAGGAAATGTTATGTCAGAGAGCCCTGTTGTTGCCGAGGCTTGCATGTATTCAATGTCCCCTGATGAGGATTTCATCCTCGATTTCTTGCCATTGACCAAGACTGAGATATCAACATCAGCCAAGTCACCTATTTTAATTGCCTCGGGATTCTCTGGCCATGGGTTCAAGATGGGTCCTTTGGTAGGACGGATAATGGCTGATCTTGCCCTCCAAGGAGAAGCCCATGGGATGCCACTGCACTATTTTTCCATTGAACGTTTTCTTAAGAATCCCAAGGGTAATCCCAAAGACTATGAGGACCAGGTTTCTCCTTATCTATGTACAACATCGTCATAAAGGTTCAAATATACCGACAATAATTGTAACACTTCTTGAATTTGATATTGTGCATTTCAGCTTTCCTTTATCAAGTAGCATTTTCTGTTGGTTAGATTCAGCGTGAATCAGTGATTGAAAGAATATGTAAATGTTTATAAAAATTCTGCACTCTTCTTAAGACGAGAGCCAAAGTGGATATGCTAGCTGACATGCTAGCTCTCCTTGCTTATGTAGTGCAGGGGATCTTTTGTGACTGCCATTTGGATAGATCATGCCATATTCTCGATGTCATTTTATTTATTAGTAATGAAATATAAGATATGTTCTTCCAAAAATAAAGATCACTGTACTCTGCCTTTTCCTCTCTTGAAGCTTGCAACTAGATCAAATGCTTGTTTATGAGAAAGAATGAAAGGGGATTAGAGTGCTTATCATTTTACTGGAAGCAGTAGCAGTTTAGTCTGTTAGTGAAACATATTCTCAAGGAGACCTATTATAATCATGTTCCATGATGACTTTAAGTGGAAAATTAGTTTTGTTTTCCTCGGAAAAAACATCATAGTTCATTATACAGATAGAAAACCATATATTACATTGATCAGATAGGTATGGTTTGCCTTTAGCCCTCTACGCATCAAAAGAAACATAACTTCAAAACTACTAGAGTACTGCAATAAAAACCATAAAAATTATAACAGGTCAACTACATAAAATCCGGACTATCAAAAAACTGAAAATCTGAAATGAATGATTCGATCAAAAAGAGATGCAGATTAAAGCTTTAACCCCACCTCCACCTGAGATGGGGAGAGTAACACAAAAAGATAATCAGAGAGGGATACCCATAAAAGGTCCAAGGTCCCAAGCATGCTCATCCTCTTCAGTCTTTCCCATCTGTGCCATATCCCCTCATCTATGGATAATTTATAAACCTTTCTTGGATAGACGATCTGCCTCCATATTCCATGCTGGAAGGAGACAGAATGAAAACGGTCCAGCAATCTGATGATGTCTACGAAAATGGGAGCCAAATAAATGTTCTTGGAGGTGTAGGTGTTTTGTTGGACATCCAGTTGATCACCAACTTCGAATTGCCAAAAACATGAACCTGGTTGACTCCTTTTTCCATTGCCAGAGAAAGTGTGAGTTTTAAAGCAATCAGCTCCGCCTTATTGTTCGTGCAAGATCCTAGGCCTGCTTCAAAATATATAGAGTGAGAGGCAGATAGGTGTAGAATGCCACCCACACCTCCCCTATCAGGGTTGAAAGAGGCAGCTCCATCAAAGAAAATCTAGGGAGTATACCTATCCAACTGTTCAGGGATTACTCTTCTAACTTTCAGCGGGAATTGTCCGAAGGGAAAAGATTGAAAACAGCAAGGCATTGGGAAGCACACATGACTGGTGATATAAGCTTCTCCTCAAATAAAGCAAGATTCCTCGAGCACCAAACGAACCAGGTAATGACTAGAAGAGCAATATAATTCCCATTCACAGTATTTTGATTCCATAATTCAAAAGCTTCACTTACAGAATCACCCGTCCATTGAAACTGAATTCCTTTGAAGTACGATAGATGGTCCCAGGTTTGTCTGGTATAGCTGCAAGAGATAAAAAGGTGTTCTAGAGATTCATTACATGACTTGCACAAAGGACATCTGCTGGGCCCAGCCCACATCCTTTTCATAAGGAAATCCCACACAAGGACCTTTCCCGAGAGCACCAGCGAAAGGAAAATCTTCTTACACTTCATGGGACATTTTAAGCACCAAATGAGAGAATGCCACCAGGACTGATTTGGAGGGCCTTGGAGAGAGCTCTGGGTGATATAGCCGAGTCTAGGGGTGTAAATCCCAGACCCAGGATTCTTTGATCAAATTAGGGAATCGTCTCTGTCATTCAAAGAGCTTTTTAAAGGGTGAATATATCTATTCCAGGCAAACTTGAAATCTTGTCTAACAATTCCCAAATGTTCAGCTGAGAGCAAGGCCTGAGGTAAAGGAGTAGTATTAAAAGGATCACTGACCTGATGTAAAAAACAATAACCTTGTTCACGAAGGTCATTAACAAGCTGCTGAGGGAGTCTGTGCTGATCAGAACCTGCAATTCACGAGTCCTGTCTGATTCTAACTCTTCGTCCGCTGCCGATCTGCCACTCCAACCAATCACCCACTAGATCAAAAGCTTGAAGGATTGCTTTCCAGATTATAGAGATTGTCTCTGTGATTGTCTCTTTGGTGGAAAATTAGCTCTGTTTTTATGCATTCTTGTTTTCTATTATCTGCAGAGCATTGCAGTACATGCTTTTATTCAAATTTTCAGGCATTTTCCAATACCATTCCCTGTTGAGTTTTATCATGGAATCCCCCTTATATTTACCAATACCATTCCCTGTTGAATTTTATCATGGAATCCCCCTTATAGTTAAAATTATTTTATTTTTGGGGCGATGGAACTTTCTCTTGGAGTATGTCCTATTATCCTTGTTACATGATGGAGTTGTTACCAATGTTAAAAGCATTCGAAGATACAGAGGTTAAGAGTAGTTGTTACCACTGTTAAGAGCATATTCTAGTTCCTCCTTTGAAGAATATAATATTTTCCAATCTTCTGTACATGTTTTTTCTAAAAGGTTAACTATCAAATAAAATTACGAGAAGATCGAATGCACACTATTTTTCTAGAAATAGTGTATTTGTAATGAATTGTATTTTGAAGAAGTCTAAAAGAAAGTGGAATCTGGTTATGTTGGCTTCTTTTTTTATTTGAAATCTGAATTATGTACTGTTCAGTTCTGAATTTATATATAGATCCAGCTTCCTCAAAAACCTAGGTTACCCATATTCTAAGAATTTAAACATCTACCCATATTCTAGGAATTTAAACATTGTTAATTGAGATTTTAAAAATTCCCATTGAAATCGTACCAGAATAAGCATTGAAATCGTACCAGAGAAATCTATGATGGAAATCATCGCGCGTTTAGGCTAAGATAGACATACCCATCGTGTTCCGTATGTATGGGTAGATGCTAGGAGGTGTCCTCTGTCTGGCTAAGGTCTCTTCTTGGCTGGGTAGCTACGGTAACGCTCCGAAAGGAACTCACTCTGTTCTCAATCTCTTCCTTTCTTCATAGCAGGTATGCTCTCTCCCCAGCTCTTCCTTGCTGGGTCATCCTGCATTTCTATTCCTCTTTATCTTAACCATGAACTGGCCAGTTCCTTCTTGAAAGATCGGGCTGGCTACGCTAATTATTTTTGTATTTTGTTTGAAATCTTGTAGCAATATTTTTGGGTCTGGAACGTCCCTTGTATAAGTTTCATTATTTTGGATTGTGTTTGTTGGCGAAATCCTCGATTCCACTCGCAACTCAATTCGATTTGAAACTTTTGGAATTTGTAATACCAGCAATAGCATTCAGTGTGAAAGAGGGAATGCAACTCCCGGTATATGAATATATTCCCTGTCGCTTAAATCGTCTTTGTTAACCAGCCATTCAACCACTTTGAGAAGGGATAAAACTCTGTACGGGCAATAGCATTCTGCAGATAGGAGCTTTTGAGATTGTAATCTCTTTCATTTCTTCAAAATCTTCGCTACTCATGGAGTTCCTCCATCTCAGAGGCGTTGAAGGTGTCTTCTTGTACATCGCAAACAGTCGCCATAAGACCTATCAGAATGCAAGACTGATGTGGAGGTTGTCTGCTTCAACGTTATGGTTGACTATGGGCCTTCACTGCACTACCTTTTTTCTAGACCTTTGGGGATTCATGCTGATGAGAAAATCTAGAAGAACACGGATTTCTCTTCCGCAATCAATCAGAAAGAAAAAATCCCATCAGCTCACATATGCAAACAAAATTTACATTTACAGGTTAAATGTAACTGGTACATGGTACTATTTAGAGTGCAGAGTGCCTTATCAGTTCTAATTTATTCTACATTTAGATGGAAGTGGTTCAGAGATTTTCTCGACCATCATTCAACAAATGAGTACTTAACACAATTATTAATAGCAATCTGAATTTAATACAAATGTATCTTTTATATTTTAACACTTACTTACATTATTGAAAACAAAATTAACTAAAAGTAAAAACACATTGAAAAAAAAACATAAATAACATTATTTAGAAACTACTCCTTTGAAGACAGTTCTTCCAACTGTAAGACTCTTTCAAGCTATTACCTGTTCCACTGAAATCATTATAGTCTCAAGCCAAGTTTCTCAGTCATTGGACATCATTAGCAATTGCAATGTAAAGTAACCCTTATAAAGAGATATGATGTAGAACTTTTGGATCATTGAACAACAATCCCCACATACATATAACCCCAATGACCCCAATGAGATATAGTTTCTGTGATCCACAGGTATCCCAGACTATTTGAACAACTATTGTCTTCTATTGCAACATTTCTATCTCTTGAAATATAAAAAAATTCAATTCCATTGAAATCATCACCATCATCAAAATCCCATAAACCTTTGCAATGGCTAATCTTCTAAAAAAAATCAATTCCATTGAAATCATCACCATCATCAAAATCCAATAAATCTTTGCAATGGCTACATCTTCTTTGATAAACCCGAGACCACCGGCTGTTAACCCATGGTAACCCACCCATCTTAATACACTTGAAAGTTAACATGCTCCCTCTGAAACTAAAAAACTAAACTTTTCGGTATTCTTCAGAATCCTCGTTTTAGTTCTTTCCAAAACCGCTCCCTTATCTTCTCTGAAGATGAACCGAAACAAAAAATATTCTAATAGAAAAACATCTGCTTATACCTGCACAGTATGTAAGGATATACCCATGTCCAATTTCTGAAATTGTTGAGCCGATGTGCTCTGCTATTATTATTACTTTCAAAACTTGAACCGGATAATTAATAAATTTGTTGCAAGTTTACATAATTTCTTCCACTCGACGAGATTCAAAAGGGCGGCAGCTATGGGCAGTGGCTTCAATCCTTCAAATATTGTAGAAATTCTTTAATAATAGAATGGCCGAATTTGAAGAGACTGCTGATTTAAACGCTGTGTCGCTGTGAAAGGGGGTCGTTGAACCATGAGCTATGGACATGAGCAGATCCGTCGTCGGCAAACAGATCGCGTTCATGTGTAGATGAGTAGACGTATTGATGTATGCGGAGGCCGAGCATTAACACGAGTGATCGATGGATTTAACACGTCGTAGAATCACTGGGTAGAGACATAGTGATTGAGTGCAAATCTGCGATATAAAACAACAGGCAGTAGGAATAATGTTGAGGACAGATTCATGTAGTTGGATTGAAAAGTATATGGGTGGTAAGGCAGATCGCATAGGCTACAGATCACAGTGTTGTGGGCGTTCTGGAGGAGGACGTGGGTGGGTGGTCGCTTCACTACCTGCAAACGTTACGTGGTAACAGGTTATCTACAATGACTTACTCAAAACAACCCTCCTCACTTATCAATCAGCTACTTAAACTTCGCCATAGGGATCCTCTGGCTCCGAAAGAAAAACAGATTTTCTCTACTTCGTTCTCTTCCCCAATCAAAAAGAAAAGCAGTAAACGAACTGAAGAAGAAACACAATTAATTCACATATGCATACAAAATTTCACACACCGGTCTCTTCCCCCAATCAAAAAGAAATGCAGAGCAGTAAATGAACTAAAAATGAAACACAATGAACTCACATATACACACAAAATTTCACACTTATAGAAATGAGTACGCACAGCAGTAAATGAACTAAAAATGAAACACAATAATTTCACACACTTATGGAAATTAGTACAAATTACTGTAGACTGCAACTCTATTATATAGAGAGCAGAGTTTGTTATCAGTTCTAATATAGAGAACTTAATCTAAAATTTCTTAATTATTATTCAACAAACACCTATTAAACATAATTGTTAATAACAATCTGAATTAATACAGATATATTACATTCCAACACATCCTTTATAGTTCTACTCTTTTTTCCCTCCCTACACATTTTTTGTAGTTATACCCTTTCTTCTTGTTACCACCTAAGTTGTACATAGTAGTTTTTTGTCAAGTGAGTTTGGTGAATCAGACAAAGATGATTTCTTCGGACTTCAAAAGACCTTCGGAAGTGCTTTTGGGAAGTGTTTGTTGTACTCTATCACATGTCCATGCCCCATGGGGGAGTTGTAATAAGATGTTTTAGCATGATAGTGTCTGTAAAAGACTCGGTCTTTTAGACTTTATTTGTCAATCTGATCAGCCCAGGGTGTTTTTTCCATTGGTTATTATTGGTTGTTGAATAAACGTCTGATAATTTCTGAGTTTTTCACTCAATACCTCCAAAGTTAGGGTGGTCGGCTTGGCATTTGGGCCTATTGAGGTTATTAGAGTCTATGTGTCAATGTATAAACATGCTAGGCATCATTGTCGAGTCATATGAACATGTCTAAGTCCCCCTAGATTTTGATTTTTTTTTAATTTTTTAAGTTTTTTTAAGTTTTAATTTTTCCAAAACTTAGGCTATTTTTTAATAGTTTAAATGAAAAAATTGGTCTTGTAATAAAAGTGGGCTCAGAAGTCAATTTCAGTCATGGGGGTGCTCATTTTCAAGCTAAGAGCACCATGTAAACTCATATACCCACTTTTTCTAAGTTTTGAGTGATTTGTCTATCACTTAGGTCAAAAATTCCTAAAAATCAAATATTGATTATTTAATTGATCAATTAATTACATAATGGAGAAAACCCCAAATCCTAAATCACTGGGATTTGCTCCGATTTGACTGAAATCAGTCTCATCAGCTTGGGATTGACTTGATCTGACAATTCCTTGACTGAAGGAGGTGATCTGGGTTGATCTGGGAGTGCACCACAACATGCAATCTTGGGAATTGCACCCTCTCTCTCTCTCCTCCACACGTGTGGGTCCATCTGATTGAGTTTTGGTGGATGCTTCAGTCAGCAGGTTGAGGTGTCAGACAGATCAGCTCTTCGATTGATAGTTGCACTCAGTGAGACTCATATCAGGCCCAGATTCACTCCACATGTAGCTGCAGTCTCTCTCTCCTTGAGATTTGCGCCCCCCTGGGCTAGATCTCCTGTTTTTGCTATAAATAAAGCACATATTACCTCTTCCAAGCTAGTTAGAACTGGGATTGAGGTGCTGTTGCTATTGTACTGTTGTTATTGTTCATTTGAAATAAAGATAAGCTTTGGAGGCAAGACGATGTCATGTTATTGTGTGTGTGGATGAGCATTGCCATGTTTTGCTGAGGTAACATGTATCTATGTTCATAATTTGCTTATTGTTTGTGGATTCATTGCAAAAGATTGATAATAACTTTATTATGATCTTGATAGGAAAGGAGTTTGTTAATAAGTTTATTGGCCATCTCTTTCCTTTTGATGCATGTTTAGAGATCTAGATTCAACATGTTTTATAAGTTTATATGCATGCTATTTTGAAATCTCTGTTTATGTATTAACCGGATCTCACAAGCATTTTGGAAATTCTTTGGATTCAGTTGCAGGTTCCTAGCCTGGAGAAGGTGTTGATCTAGCTTGCTTCCTCACTTTCTCCAAAACTTTCTCAAAAGCATAGTCCCTCGACATTCCACTAGAAAGCTCCACGATTGATCTTCAAGACTTCCAGCACTATTTCTCTCTCTTCCTCCTTATAAAAATCCAAATCTTACCTGGTTACTTTAGTTACAAGTTTTGTTATCATTTAGATCTGTCATATTAAAGTAAAACTGACATAGATCTATTAATTCAAAGCTCATAATCTAGATCTCATTTCTAAAAGGTCTCATTAGGCATTCTAGATCTAGTTCACGGAAATCGCCCATTTTACATGGCAATTTAAAGAAAATCCATAGGTTGCATGCATTAGATTTATGTTTCTATTTTAAAAAGATTAAATCCAGCAATCAATACATATCTCATTGGCTGCCCAAACAGCAAGCCAAGATCCCAAGGAAAACTTGCTTTCCTTGGTTCTTTTTTCACTGTTTTAGCTAGTTTTAACTTAGTTTTGTTTGGTTTAAAGTAGGCTGACCCAAATGTACTTTCAAATTGCTTTTGGGAATATTTAATTCTAACATGCTCGTTGTCTTTTAGCAAGAATAACATAAAGAAAAGAAGCTTATGTTCGAAAGTGGCTTTGGGATTGTTCAAATCCCCCCAGGGGGCTCCCCTTTGACTGTAAATTTTAAATTTTGGGAAAGTTGTAAGATCTTGGTTTCATCCTATATAAGAACCAAGAGGATTCAGATCATTTTACTGATATTGTAACAGCAAATAATAAACGTTTTCTCCAAATAGGCTCTTTCGAGCCCATTCCCCATCCCCCATAAGGGGATTCGCGCCTCTTTTGTTATTTTTCGCATTGTCTTATTTCTGTTCGCTTTAGATTAGTTTCATTCATGCAGAACAACATGCTTTGATTACTTTATCATATATTCCACATTTCAGCATCAAAATAACTTGAATACTTACCCCACGACTTCCCGATTGACCCGCAAGGAGAAAGAGATGCGTGGTAGGAATAATTATAAAACTTGTGATTTGTTTCTGCTTGTTGCTTATCATTAATTTATGTAAGTAATTGTTCTAAAATCAACCCCCTCCATGATTCTGTAATTTCCCAAAAATTGCTTTGGGTCACAATGGCCAAATCACATTTTTCCATATTCATGAAAGTTGTCAAAGGGATGCTAAAAGTCAATTAATTGCCAAAAAGAAAAATCACTAGTTTCCTAGGTTGGGCGTGGAAGCTTTAAGATTTGGAATAAGGGGGATAATAAATGAAGTTTAGACATTAGAAGGGGATAAATATTTAATAATGTATCTTATTAAATAAATACAAGAGAAAATGGAATTGGCAATGGAGCATGAAGACACATGGAGACTATGGGGCCCACACTAGCTAGAATTCCTATGTTAAATGGTATCTTTCTCTTGCAAATTCAAATATATGGGAAGCCTAATGTTTTTGGATGGATTATAAGGTTAATATACTTGTCCATATACTTCATAGGTCGAATTTGGGATGAATTGTAACTTACATGGAAGAGGAAGAGCCAAATGGAAGTTTCATGGACACTTGGCTAAATTCCCCTTACATTTACGACATCTATGACACCAATGATGGAGATTCTATGACAGTTATGACACAATTCAGATATGAAGGCTGACATACTGACATAATGACATGTCAGGTTTGAATAGAGCATCTTAGAGGTCGAATTTGGGAGTTGAAGAAGGCCAAGAGGCTCCTACTCAAATTTGGGAGAAGAGAAAAGGTGAAGAGAGAGGCCACATGGTATAGCATGAGAAGCCACACCAATTCGACTTAGATTTGGTTTATGGATGGATTTGTAACCTTAGAATCCCAATAATGTTTATAAAATAAATGGATCATCCATGAGAAGAAGCTTTTGCTCATTTGTGAATTGTGAGAGCTAGTGGATGACTAGTTTTCTTGCTTAAGCCAATTTCGAGGGTGAAAGATTCTCATCCTAGTTGGTGTTTGGAGAGGCCACTCAGGTCTTTCATGGATATTTAATGGAGTCTTATTTTCAGGTGTAAGCTATAAGAAATCATGTGGATTCTTCTATTGCAGCACTCTCTCTCAACTATTTCCAGTTTTCACACCATATTCATGCCAATAAAGGGATTGCGCTTTGGGTGAGCTATTGATATCTTTGGGGAAGATCCTAATGCCCATTATCTTATGTTCTGATGTATATGCTCTGTATTTCATGTTCATAATACTCTTAGGTCGAAATACCCAAAAGAATTCATGTAAAAATGTTGAACAGTGAAGAAATAGTGTCATTTCCCCACTATCTTGTTGTGAACCATTGTAATGCAGATGATTTCGAATTGAGAGAGCCTTTCATTGTCAATTTATTATTGGAATCATTTAAATATTCTCTTTTATTCATTCTCAGAAATTTTCAAGTCGAAATTTCGAAGAGTTGTATGTCAAAATGACTTTTAATGAGCAAACAATGACCCTTTCCACTCTATTTTGATATATGCCATGGTAATGCTTACTATTTCGAATGGAGGAATGTATATATGATAAATGTATGATGGATGGACTGTAATTAATGTGTATTTCAATTCTTATGTTCAGTACTTAAGCATTGGAAGCCATTTTACTCATTTTTATTGCATTGGGAGAAGATTTGGTGCATTTTCCCCAAAGGTCGAAATTGTGACTTGGGAGTTGTTTTGGAAAGAGTCATAAAAGCCTGTATAAACTGAACCATGGTGTATATGAGACTTTGAAAAGGTCCCTTACACATAAACAGCCTCTTTTCATAAATTCAAGTGACTTTGGGATCATTTGTGAAGCCATTTTCGACAATTACCCAGGGGGAATTGGAGCCCCAATTTGCTAGTAAAGACTCCTACTTTGAACAAAACATTAAACAAGTTTGAAGAAGTAATTGGGAGGTCACAAAACATACATGAACATAATAATTGATTTATTATATCAGTCATACACCTTCTCTAAATATTTGGGAGCAATTGGGCTGATTTGGAGACCAAGACACTAAGACTAGTTAAGGTCAAAATTGGGGAAAAAGTGAAAAAAATGGTCATTTAATAAAATTTTCAAAAAGGGACATTACAGTGGTATCAGAGCATGATCTTGGAACCTGATTTGGTCTGATATTTATTAGGACAATAATTAAGGGACCACCATTATATATTGAAACCCAAAAGTGCTTTTATTGAAGAAGAAAAAAAGGTAGGAGAAGAAGGCAAAATTTTTGGAAACTATGACTAGGGATGAAAAGGGAACCTCATATGATGGTAAGGAGATAATAAAAAGCATGGAACCTATCCTTGAATACATGACCAAGAATATTATTAAAGGATTCAAATATTTGGCTATCCAAAGTTGGGAAAAAATATTGATTTTAATAAGACCAAGGGGAAAAATGCATTAACTTGCTTGAAGGAGCAAAAGGAGGAGACCCATGAACCACCTAGTTCTAAAATGGGTGAATTAGAAGAAGTAGTACATGAAGAGGATAGAAATTCACTCCCAAATGAATTTGAAAAATATGAGAAAACATCACATGAGGAGGAAGAAGAGTACCTTAAAACTATTGAATATCATTCTGAAACAAATTATAATATGGACATGGACCAAAGAGCATCTACTGATGGATGCTTGAACTATGAAGGAGTACCTACTGATGGGTGCTCACAACTCTATGTTGGTGAGATAGAAATCAGATTTCAAAATGTTGCTGCAAGCCAAAATTGCATTAAACATGAAAATGAAGACCTTGTAGCAGTTGAAGAAGAAACAAGATCAACTTCCCCATTACCACTTGAGCTTCATGAAGTTGGTCCAAGCAAGAAGAAAGAAGAAGAGGAGATTCATTTGTAAGAGCCTCATTTTTTTGAAGGGTCCTTAAATATAAATGAAAAGAAGATCCAAGAGGCCCTTAGCATACTCCATGACACTCAAGCATTGGTATCAAATTCTTGTTGGAGAGCTACTTCCTTGAAGACATGGAGAAGATCCAAAAAGCAATGTGCAACATCAAAGGTAATTTCATGTCTTTTCTTTTTTATAGAAAAAATGTCATTGAGCTTAGTGAATGGTTACATGAATCATAATTGAAGAATAATGAAGTTATTCATAAGCTCACAATTCAAAATGAGCAACTTCTTGAAAAGTTGCAAGACACTTGTTTTTCCTCCTATGTTTCAGATTGTCAAATGGTAGATTGTTTGGAGGATTCTCATGACATGGTGGATCATGAAAAATTTGAAAATTTGAATGTACTTTATGTGTTTGAAGATGAACCTGAAGAGATCCAAACACTTGATGTGGTGGAAGAGGAACTTGAATTGTCTCTTGATGAAGGATATGCAATTTTTAAAGAAGAGCATGATTCCTCTACATTGGAACCAATCTATGAAAAAGGTTTCACACTCTTGAAGGAGTTGCATAATACTACCCATATGGATCCTTTCCATTATGAAACTTCTGAACTTTTTGATCATTTGGGTGAGTTAGTTCATTCTCCTACATCCTACAATTCCATGTTTTGCAGCATTAGTCTCAATGAAGTATGGGTGAAAGGGTTCTTTTTTATGGTGCCACATGAGGAGTATGAAACTCCTATATTTAATTTTTATGATGACATGGTTGGAGAACAATCTTATTCACATTTGCAGCAGCATCCTTTGTTACATTATGATGATTCACATCTACATGGATGCACCTATGATATGCATTTGAGTCACTTGAAGAGTCCTGGTTTTTCTTGCTCAACACTTGGTTCATTTGATGTTGGAGGAACTTCATCCGACACTTGGGTGAAGAGGGATATTATTGAGGAACATTATTATTGGCAGAAACATCCTCTATTATTTCATGATGATATACATATTCATGGGTGTATTGATGAGACTTCTTTGAGCCACTTGAATTCTTCATGTTTTATTTGCTCCTTATTTGGTTCATATTTTGGTGGAGGTTCTTCATTCACTTCTTGGATGAAAGAACAAATGGATAATTATTATTTTGATGTATATTACACTATTTGAGAGCAACATTATAGGACATGGGATCCTCACCTATGTCATTGGAGAATATTTGATTGGTCACTTGAAGCATGTATGTACTTGGAAAATGGTAGTCTACTCACTGGGAGGTAGAAAGAATTTCATGCTTTCTTGGTGAGGCACCTCCTTGATGTACGTTCTTATTATGTTGTTATATACTTTGATGATATATATTATGCACTCATGATGTTTGGAAGAATGCATACAAGAAAATGGGATCCAGGAATTCTCTTTCCAAATGGTATGGGTTGGAGAGCACTCTTAATGGTATGGGACCCTGGGATAGTTTTTAGTCCCATTGATTTCAAATTATTTGGGAAACAAGCTATATGGGAGATGGATTCCCCACTTAATAAGGTGATGTTAATCAGAGTAGTGCAGCAGCAAGCATGGTGGTTCTTATACAGAAAGCAGGTTCTTCAACAACCATGTTTGAAATTGCTTGAGGATAAGCAATATTCGGAAGGGAGGATTTGTAATGTCCCAAATTTTGCATTGGGTCACAATGGCCAAATCACATTTTTCCATATTCATGAAAGTTTTCAAAGGGATGCTAAAAGTCAAATAATTGCCAAAAAAGAAAATCACTAATTTCCTAGGTTGGGGGTGGAAGCTTTGAGATTTGGATTAAGGGGGATAATAAATAATGTTTAGACATTAGAAGGGGATAAATATTTAATAATTTATCTTATTAAATAAATACAAGAGAAAATGGAATTGGCAATGGAGCATGAAGACACATGGAGACTATGGGGCCCACACTAGCTAGAATTCCTATGTTAAATGGTATCTTTCTCTTGCAAATTCGAATATATGGGAAGCCTAATGTTTTTGGATGGATTATAAGGTTAATATACTTGTCCATATACTTCATAGGTTAAATTTGGGATGAATTGTAACTTACATGGGAGAGGAAGAGCCAAATGGGAGTTTCATGGACACTTGGCTAGATTCTCCTTACATTTATGCATCTATGACACCAATGATCGAGATTCTATGACAGTTATGACAGAAGTCAGATATGAAGGCTGTCATACTGACATAATGAAATGTTAGGCCTGAATACAGCATCTTAGAGGTCGAATTTGGGAGTTGGAGAAGGCCAAGAGGCTCCTACTCAAATTTGGGAGAAGAGGGAAGGTGAAGAGAGAGGCCACATGGCATAGCATGATAAGCCACACCAATTCAAATTGGATTTGGTTTATGGATGGATTTGGAACCTTAGAAACCAAATAATGTTTATAAAATACAGGGACCATCCATGAGAAGAAGCTTTTGCTCATTTGTGAAATTGTCATTTGTGAATTGTGAGAGCTAGTGGATGACTAGTTTTCTTGCTTAAGCCAATTTCGAGGATGAAATATTCCCATCCTAGTTGGTGTTTCGAGAGGCCACTCAGGTATTTCATGGATATTTAATGGAGTCTTATTTTCAAGTGTAAGCTATAGAAAATCATGTGGATTCTTCTATTGCAACACACTCTCTCAACTATTTCCAGTTTTCACGCCATATTCATGCCAATTGAGGGATTGCGCTTTGGTTGAGCTATTGATATCTTTGGGGAAAATTCTAATGCCCATTATCTTATGTTCTGATGTATATGCTCTATATTTCATGTTAATAATACTCTCCGTTCGAAATACCCAAAATAATTCATGTAAAAATGTTAATGAAGAAATAGTGTCATTTCCCCACTATCTTGTTGTGAACCATTGTAATGCTGATGATTTTGAATTGGGAGAGCCTTTCATTTTCCATTTATGATTGGAATCAGTTAAATATTATCTTTTATTGATTCTCAGAAAGTTTCAAGTCGAAATTCTAAAGAGTTGTATGTCAAAATTACTTTTAATGAGCAAACAATGACCATTTCCACTCTATTTTGATATATGACATGGTAATGCTTATTGTTTCGAATGGAGGAATGTATATCTGATAAATGTATGATGGATGGACTGTAATTAATGTTTATTTCAATTCTCATGTTCATTACTTAAGCATTGGAATCCATTTTACTCATTTTTATTGCATTGGGAGAAGATTTGGTGCATTTTCCCCAAGGGTTGAAATTGTGACTTGGGAGTTGTTTTGGAAAGAGTCATAAAATCCTGTATAAACTGAACCATGATGCATATGAGACTTTGAAAAGGTCCCTTACACATAAACATCCTCTGTTCAAAAATTCAAGTGACTTTGGGATCATTTGTGAATCCATTTCCAACAATTAACCAGGGGGAATTGGAGCCCCAATTTGCTAGTAAAGACTCCTACTTTGAACAGAACATTAAACAAGTTTGCAGAAGTAATTAAGAGGTCACAAAACATACATGAACATCATAATTGAGTTATTACATCATTCATACACCTTCTCTGAATATTTGGGAGCAATTGGTTGATTTGGAGACCAAGACACTAAGACCAGTTAAGGTCAAAATTGGGGAAAAAGTGAAAAAAATGGTCATTTAATAAAATTTTCAAAAAAGGACATCACAGATTCCATGATTTAGGTCCACTTGGACTGAAAGAGGTTCCTGGAGGGTTTTTCTTTCTAAGAAAACACATCTTTTAAAACTCACTAAAATTGACAAGACTTCGGTGTGTATGCTCTACACTTAGCTGCAGTTCATCCGATTAGTCAAGCTGCATCAAAAGAAACGTGAGTGACTAGATTAATTAGTCTTCACCTTCCCCAAGTAACCACCATCAGGCAAAAATCCAACACCTCGATCAAACCATAAATGGTGGAAAAATACCCAAAGGAAGTGGGAACTCCTGGACGGTGACCTTGGGTCGCCGATCTCTGTTACACCTTAGGGTGTATTATGAACACAGTCTCAGAGACTCCATTCAGCCCACACATTTCTTGTGGGTAGCCATGAAGGTTTACTTTTGGACATACTCCAAGTACCCCTCGGGTATATCTGGAGTCCCCCCCCTCGCCTAGTTTTAATCAACTCATATTTCACATTAACTTAAAATGTACCAAGAGGCAATTGCAAAACATTCACTACAAGCACATGCAAGTACATTGATTATTTTATGACTCCATTTTAAGGCAATGGCTATTTTCTTTCTATATATATATATTGTGTCTCAGCATTGTCTTTTCATGTGCTCATTTTTTTATCTTGTCATCTATCGTTGTTTATGGTTAAATTTCAAACTCCTAAGTAACTCATTCAGTTTAACATCATCATGCTAAATAATTTTTCCTTAGTAACTTAATAGGGTCTACCCCCCTTGGCTTCGTTAGGAGTTAAGCCTAAACAGAGGAGTCAAGAACAAGGTGACATCCTTGACTCGAGACTTTCCCCCAAGGACACACCTAGTGGCTTGAATATTTATGCCACGTCCCCCCCTCCAGGTGTGTGAAAGGCGGCAACACTTTTTGGCGTCGTTTCCAGGGATAAATATTTTTATTCCCAAGCACGACTTGGCTTAAATTTTTTCTAAACAACTAAAAAAAAAAAATTGATTGATCTTGTCTTTAAAAAACATAAAAATTAAAACTCGATCCATCTGGCGACTCAACTGTCTAACATCCCTCCAAGAATTTCTACCCAAAGAAACCGCCATCAATTATTCAATCCTCTCCCTGATCTCGAAAGGTTTATTAGGAAAGATTGAATAGGCAGACTTCTTGTAGAAACATTGAAGATTTAGGAGACCAATCCCTCTCAGATATCCATCACATATTTGTAGAGAGTCATATTCACCAATCTCAAGAAATGACGGAATTCTTCAAACCCCTTGACTTTTCTCAGATAGCAGATGCTACCCATGCCATTCCAAATGATGCCATCAAGAAGCTCCCCATATTTCAGGGCAACAATGCCATCACTTCCAAGTCTCACCTCCGAAAGTTTGAAAAGCACATGGTCAGTTATTGCAATGATGCCACCCATGACCATGACAATGTCAAAATGAATCTCTTTAATTTATCCTTAGAAGATGATGCTGGAGAATAGTAACTTGATCTAGATGATAATACATATAAAACTCTTAGTGAATTCCAAGATGGTTTTATGAAGAAATGGGGATAAAAGAAGGAACCAAGATATTTGCTTGTTGCCCTTCATAGCATAAAGAAGATGGAGAATGAAACCATGGATGGATTTAACACTAAATTCATGCATGTGGTTGCGAAACTTCCTAAAGAAATCAAGCCAAAGGATGCATCCATCCTCATATCTTACATTGAAGTTTTCACCGGTAACTTAAGGTACCAATTGAGAGATAAGGAACCGGACCATCTAAAAACTGCCCAGGAATTAGCCGAGAAAATAGAAAAGAATATGCAATCTTCAGGCAAATCCAACATTCCAAGTTACACTAGGGGAAACACTTCCTACAACAAAGAGAAGGGTAAATTTGTTGAATCAGAAGAAAAGGGAACCTCTAAGGATCCCATGGAAAATATGACGGACATGATAAAGAACTTGGTTACTAGTCAAAACCAACTTATGGCAAATCATTCTGCACAAATGAATCATATGCAAAATAGAATAATCACAATGGAAAGAAATAATGGACCTAGGAACTTTCAGCCTAAACAGAATCAGATGTATCAAAAGAAAGATCCTCAACAAGAACCTAGGATTCCAAACCAGTTAGACTCAGCTAACATGGTAGGAGAAGTAATTCCATGGTGTAGACCTTGTGAACAATTTCACTAAGAAAACACTTGTTATATTGCAAACCAAGTTATGGAACATGGTCTTCCCTAGGTCAGTAATCAAGAAACAACGTCAAGCAAATCTGATCAAGTGTACATGGTAGGCCAAACCTACCCTTTATCAAACCAGCATTGATAGCAGGCCACAGATTACAGTTATGAGAAGGACCTCCTTTCCAACTTATATGGTGAAATGCCTACTCCGGAAAGAATTCAGGAAATGAAGAGGGATAGATTCAAGGGTGCAGTTTATCAAAGAAAGGAGAATCCATCACCATCTAAATAGTACACGTCGAAGGTAACCGTTCCCCCTCTCCCAGATCCCCTTGTTATCCCTGAATCAAATGTTGACATGGGAGAATGGATAAGTAGTGCTAAGATTCATGTTTATGCAACTGATGTCCTTAAAATTCTTGGTCAAAAAGAAAATTTGTTGAAATCCATAGAGGATAGTCAAAGTAAAACTCATAATATTGTCAAAGACGATCCTCTCCCTAATAATAATGCTATATTTGAAGCCGAACATATTGAACCTATGGAAATTTCTATAGTCCTCAACAGTGTTGATCCGAAAAGAGATGACCACCCACCTTTTTATGTCTCTCTCCTAGTTGATAACCTTCTCCTTCATAACTGCATGTTAGATTCAGGTGCTTCATCAAATGTCATGACAAGAAAAGTAATGGAATAGCTAAATATAAGGGTCACCTAACCCTACCACAATGTTTGTGCAATGGATGCAAGAGAATTTGGAGTGGTAAGGATAATTTTAAATCTACATGTTAAGTTGGCCAAGTATCTTGACATCAACAAGTCAATGGATGTGGTAGTGATAGATGTTCCAGATAATTGGGGTATGTTGCTATCCAGAAAATGGGCCACAACTCTTGGTGGGTACATTCAAATGGATTGGACATATGCTACTATACCTGCATCAGAAAACACTAGGGTGATACTCCACAGAGAGAAGCTAAGGAAACAGCATGTAGAAAACCCTAAGAAGCCCGAAAATGAATTCGTTCATTTTACTGATAACTTTGGAAACTATGCTATCTTGTCAAATTTCATGGCCCCTATTAAGGAAATCATTAAAGATGAAAAGATAGATGAAGTTTGGCAAATGTACTTTGATGGGGGTTATTCCAAATCCGGAAAGGGTGCGGGCATTGTGATCATTTATCCTTCAAGTAAAGTCTACAACTTTGCTTCCATGTTAGAGTTTGAAGCATCAAACAATGTAGCTAAGTATGAGGCATTGTTTCTAGGGTTAGAAACTACTAAAGACATAGGGATAGAAATGTTGAACATAAAAGGTGATTCAGACTTAGTTGTCCTCCTGATTAAGAATCAGTATCAGTGCAAAAATGACAGACTAAGGAATTATAGAAATTCCATATGGGACACCATGGAATGGTTTGATGCACTTAACATTCAAAAGGTCCCTAGAGAAATGAATGGGTTAGCAAACAAGTTGGTAGTAGCAGCATCCACCCTCCAGCCATTAGATGAAATGATTAATGGGAATGGAAAAATGGAAATTAATTTCATACCTTCAATTCCAGATAATGTAGGTCACTGGCAGGTGTTTAAAGATGATGAGCAACTCTATCCATAATCTCCAAGATTTTGAAGGTTGCA
This sequence comes from Pseudotsuga menziesii, assembly GCA_001517045.1. Classification (NCBI taxonomy): domain Eukaryota; kingdom Viridiplantae; phylum Streptophyta; class Pinopsida; order Pinales; family Pinaceae; genus Pseudotsuga; species Pseudotsuga menziesii. Next base: position 631,524 of record LPNX010013114.1, on the reverse strand, counting down.
AGATCAGTTATCAGCAAGAGGGTAAAGAGTATCAAGAATGCGAGGATAATGAAAGGAATCACATCCAGAGTAGCCTTATAGCTTTTGAAAATCTGTTTGATTGACAGGATTGTCATAAAAACAAAAAAGAAGAAATAAAAATTGGGGATTATATGGAAATAAACATAGGAACTGATAAGGATCCCAAGTTAATAAAAATTGGAAAAGGTACTTCAGAAAAGGAAAGGAACTATTTGATCAACTTAATAAAAGAATATAGAGACGTGTTGGTCTTTAGTTATGATGAAATTAAAGCCTATCGAGAAGATGTGTTTCAACACACTATTCCCCTCACAAAAGAGGCTAAGGAGGTCAAGCCTTTCCGACAAAACCTTAGGCGAATAAATCCTAAGTTGGCCCCCATTATGCAGAAGGAACTTCAGAAGATGGCAGCAAGGATCATAGCACCTACAATACAGTCATCGTGGTGCTCCAACTTAGCTGTTGTTAGAAAGAAGAATGGGTCAATTAGAATATGTATAGATTTCAGAAATATGAATACATTGTTCCTTAAAGATAATTACCCATTTCTCGACATGGAAACATTGCTTCAAATAGTAATGGGATTAGGAATGATGTCCATGTTGGATGGCTTTTCCGGTTATAACCAAGTGTTGGTAAATAGAGAGGATCAACATAAAACTACATTCACCACACCTTGGGGCACTTACAAATTTTTAAGAATGCCTTTTGGCTTATTAAATGCAGGTGCCACCTTCCAAAGAGCCACGGATTTTTCCTTCAAAGAACTTATAAGAAAAATAATCAAAATATATCAAGATGACTTAACTGTTTTCTCGAAAGAAAGATCTGACCACATAAGTCATCTTAGGCAGGTTTTCATAAGACGTCAGAAATATGGTATTTCCTTAAACCCTGCCAAGTCAATATTTGGGGTTGATGAAGGCAAGTTGTTGGGACACATCATTTCTAAGGATGGTGTCAAATTCGATCTTGAGAGAGTTGAAGCCATAAAGAAAGTCCCCTTGCCTTAGAATCTTAAAGCTCTCCAGTCTTTCAATGGTCAGATAAATTTCATAAGGAGATTTATCCCAAATTTAGCAGAACTAATGAAGACTCTACAAAAGTTGTTAAAGAAAGATGCCAAATTTGAGTGGACGGATGAAGGGAAAGATGCTTTCAAGTCTATAAAAGATGCCATATCCAGGTCCCCAGTCTTGATCAGTCTAGATTATTCCAAGGAATTTTAGATATTTTCCTTTGCCTTGGAGGACACCATTGCTAGTGTTTTGCTTCAAAAGAATAAGGAGGGACAAGAGAAACCTATAGCCTTTATGAGTAGAGCCTTGCAACATTCAAAGTTGAAGTATACCACCATGGAGAAACAGTCTTATGCTCTTGTCAAGTCCCTTAAACATTTTAGAACTTATGTAGGATACTAAAAAATCATTGGGTATGTACCCCATGCAGCTGTCAAGGATATCATGTCTCAACAAGATTGTCTAGGAGTCAGGGATAAGTGGGTTTCAAAGATTCAAGAGTATGATTTAGAGATAAAACCTACTAAATTAATTAAGGGACAAGGTCTTGAAAGATGTTGACCCAAGGAAATGAAAAAGCCTTAGGAATAATCTACCAAAACAGTGATCGAGAACAAAGTGTATCAAATGAGCTTCAGATATTAGAGCGGCACCCTTGGTATACCGACATCATCTTTTCCTTCATAACATTACATGCCCTGATCACCTACTTGGCCATAAAAGAAGAGCATTAAGGTTAAAAGAAAGTAAGTATTATTTAACAAAGGATGTTTTGGGTTGGAGAAACCCCGATGGTTTAATACTTAGATGTGTCGATGAACCTGAGTCCAAAAAGCTCATGGTTGAGTTCCATGCAGGATTTTGTGGTGGACATTTTGCAGCAAGAACAACCGCCCATAAAATCCTTAGAGTAGGCTACTATTGGCCAAACCTATTTTCAAATGTGCACAAGTCTATCAGAGTTTGCCCCCAGTGTCAGTTGTTCACTGGAAAGCAACAAATGAAAGCCTTGCCTTTAAACCCAATAGTAGTCCAAGCCCCTTTCCAGCAATGGGGGTTTGATTTCGTCGGTAAGTTCAAAGATAACTCGAGCAATGGTTATTATTGGATACTTACCGCCACTGATTATTTCACCAAGTGGGTAGAGGTGATACCCACCAAGAAGGCAACCAATGTTGTAGTCATGGATTTCTTAGAAGATAAGATTATCACAAGATTCGGTGTGCCAGCCAGAATCATCATAGATAATGGCTCGTGCTTTGTTTCCACTAAGATGTCATCTTTTTGTTTCAAGTACGGCATTGTCCTATCCCATTCATCCAACTATTACCCCCAAGGAAATGGTCTAGCTGAGTCAAGTAATAAAAACTTAATGACCATAATCAAGAAAACTGTGGGTGATAATAAAAAGGCTTGGGATAGCAAGATCAAATTTGCATTATGGGTCGATAGAATCACAAAGAAAATTTCAACCGGGAAAAGCCCTTTTGAACTTGTCTATGGCCTATATGTCACCTTACCTATCCATTTAAAGCTTCCAGTGTATCAGCTTCTCCAGACCTTTAGCTCAGATCAGGATGCCATTCAGAACAGAATCAACCAGTTGATCGAGTTAGATGAGAGTAGAAGAAATTCCCTTGACCAAAGTATCAGAAATTCAGACAAAGTCAAGAGAACATTTGATAGATCTACACAGCCTAGATCCTTTCAAGTAGATGACACAGTCTTGTATTGGGACAAACGGTGGGAGAAACCTGTGAAACACGCAAAGTTTGACAGCTTATGGTTGGGGCCATATATCATTGATGAAGTAGCAGGAACAAATTATTTCTATCTAAATGACCTAGAAGGAGAAAGGTTAAGCCTACCAGTGAATGGCTTTCTCCTCAAGATGTTCTTCACCGAGACGGTTTGATGCCTTTATTGGCATCGGTGGTTTCAAGGCCAATTTCTAAACCTTTCCCTGCATGTATTTTTAAATTTCATGTATCAAATTGTTGTATTATAGATATTGTTGTATTATAGATGTTTTGTACCATAGTACTAACCTTGAAATTTTTTCTTTTGTATATTAGTCTTGTAAAATATTGCTCTTTTGTACATCATAGGATAATTCTGTACATTAATCTTCTTTTATAGTTGATTCCTTTTATATACATGTTACTGACAAGCTTTAATTGCTATGCAGGACCCAGAGATTCTAGATTTCTCACATCCTCTTCTTTGATCAGAAGATTAGTCAGAGCATGTGTCCCTAGATGGAGCCAGATGTTACCACCCAAGCTGTACTTAATGGTTTTTTATCAACTGAGCCTGGTGAACTGGACAAAGATGATTTTTTCGGACTTCAGAAGACCTTCGGAAGTGCTTTTGGGAAGTGCTTGTTGTACTATATCACATGTTCATGCCCCATGGGGGAGTTGTAATAAGATGTTCTAGCATGATAGTGTCAATAAAATCCTCAGTCTCTTAGACTTTATTTGTCAATCTGATCAGCCCAGGGTGTTTTTTCCCTTGGTTATTATTGGTTGTTGAATAAACGACTGACAATTTCTGAGTTTTTCACTCAATACCTCCAAAGTTGGGGTGGTCAGCTTGGCATTTGGGACTATTGAGGTTATTAGAGTCTGTGTCAATGTATAAACATGCTAGGCATCATGGTCGAGTCATATGAACATGTCTAAGTCCCCCTAGGTTTTAATTTTTTTTAATTTTTAAGTTTTTTTTAAGTTTTAATCTTTCTAAAACTTAGGCTATTTTTTAATAGTTTAAATGGAAAAATTGGTCTTGTGATAAAAGTCGGCTCAAAAGTCAATTTCAGTCATGGGGGTGGTCATTTTAAAGCTAAGAGCACCATGTAAACCCACAGACCCACTTTTTCCAAGTTTTGAGTGATTTGTCCATCACTCAGGTCAAAAATCCCTAAAAATCTTGATTATTTAATTGATGAATTAATTAAATATTGGAGAAAACCCCAAATCCTAAATCATTGGGTTTGCTCCGATTTGACAAAATCAGTCTCATCGGCTTGGGATTGACTAGATCTGACAATTCCTTGACTAAAGGAGGTGATCTAGGCTGATGTGGGAGTGCACCACAGCATGCAATCTTGGGAATTGGGCCCTCTCTCTCTCCTCCACATGTGTGGGCCCATCTGATTGAGTTTTGGTGGATGCTTCAGTCAACAGGTTGAGGTGTCAGACAAATCAGCTCTCCGATTGATAGTTTCACTCATTGAAACTCAAATCAGGCTCAGCTAGACACAAATCATGCCCAGATTCACCCCACATGCAGCTGCGGTCTCTCTCTTCTTGGGATTTGCGCCCCCCTGGTTATATCTCCTGTTTTTGCTATAAATAAAGAACAGATTACCTCTTCCAAGCTAGTTAGAACTGGGATTGAGGTGATGTTGCTATTGTACTATTGTTATTGTTGATTTGAAATAAAGAGAAGATTTGGAGGCAAGACGGTGTCATGTTATTGTGTGTGTGGACGATCATTGCCATGTTTTACTGAGGTAACCTGTATCTATGTTCATAATTTGTTGATTGTTTGTGGATTCATTGCAAAAGATTGATAATAAGTTTATTATGATCTTGATAGGAAATGATTTTGTTAATAATTTTATTGGCCATCTCTTTCCTTTTGATGCATGTTTAGAGATCTAGATTCAACATGTTTTATAAGTTTATATGCATGCTATTTTGAAATCTTTGTTTATGTATTAACCGGATCTCACAAGCATTTTGGAAAGTCTTTCGATTCAGTTGCAGGTTCCTAGCTTGGAGAGGGTGCTGATCTAGATTGCTTCCTCACTTTCTCCAAAACTTTCTCAAGGGCATAGTCCCTCGACATTCCATTGGAAAGCTCCACGATTGATCTTCAAGACTTCCAGCACTCTTTCTCTCTCTTCCTCCTCATAAAAATCCAAATCTTACTTGGTAACTTTGGTTACAAGCTTTGTTATCATTTAGATCTGTCATGTTAAAGTAAAACTTACATAGATATATTATTTCAAAGCTCATAATCTAGATCTCATTTCTAAAATGTATCATTAAGTATTCTAGATCTAATTCAGGGAGATCGTCCGTTTGCATGGCAATTTAAAGAAAATCCATAGGTTGCATGCGTTAGATTTAATTTTTTTTTTTAAAGATTAAATCCAGAAATAAATGCATATCTCATTGGCTTCCCAATTAACAAGCCAAGATCCCAAGGAAAGCTTGCTTTCCTTGGTTCTTTTTTCACCGTTTTAGCTAGTTTTAACTTAGTTTTGATTGGTTTAAAGTAGGCTGACCCAAAGGTACTTTCAAAGTGCTTTTGGGAATATTTCATTCTAACATGCTCGCTGTATTTTAGTAGGAATAACATAAAGAAAAGAATCTGTTGTTCGAAAGTGGCTTTGGGATCGTTCAAATCCCCCATGGGGCTCCCCTTTGACTGTAAATTTTAAATTTTGGGAAATTTGTAAGATCTTGGTTTCATCCTATATAAGAACCAAGATGATTCAAATCATTTTACTGATATTGTCACAGAATATAATAAAAAATTTCTCTGAATAGGCTCTTTCGAGCCCATTCCCCATCCCCCCTGGGGGTATTCGCGCCTTTTTTGTTATTTTTCGCATTGTCTTATTTCAGTTCGCTTTAGATTAATTTCATTCATGTAGAACAGCATGCTTTGATTACTTTATCATATATTCCACATTTCAGTATCAAAGTAACTTGAATACTTACCCCACAACTTCCCAATTGACCCATAAGGGGAAAGAGATGTGTGGTAGGAATAGTTAGAAAACTTGTGATTTGTTTCTGCTTGCTGCTTATCATTAATTTTTGTAAGTAATTGTTCTAAAACCAACCCCCTCCTTGATTCCCTGATTGAGGTCCACTTGGACCGAAAGAGGTTCCTGGAGGGGATTTCTTTCTAAGAAAACACATCCTTTAAAACTCACTAAAATTGACAAGACTCCAGTGCGTATGCTCTGCACTTGGATGCGGTTCATCTGATCAGTCAAGTTGCATCAAAAGCAACATGAGTGACTAGATTAATTAGTCTTCACCTTCCCCAATTAACCACCATCAGGAGAAAATCCAACGCCTCGATCAAACCGTACACGGTGGCAAAATACCCAAAGGAAGTGGGAACTCCTGGACAGTGACCTCGAGGCGCCAGTCTCTATTACACTTTAGGGTGTATTATGAACACGGTCTCAGAGACTCCATTCAGCCCACACATTCCTTATGGGTATCCGTGAAGGTTTACTTTTGGACATACTCCAAGTACCCCTCGGGTATATCTAGAATCCCCCCCCCACCTAATTTTAATCAATTCATATTTCACAATAACTTAAAACATACCAAGAGGCAATCGCAAAACATTTGCTACAAGCACATGCAAGTACATTGATTATTTTATGACTCCATTTTAAGGCACTAGCTATTTTCTTTCTTTCTTTCTATATATATATATATTGTGTCTCAGCATTGTCCTTTCGTGTGCTCATTTTTTTATCTTGTCATCTATTGTTGTTTATGGTTAAATTTCAAACTCCTAAGTAACTCATTCAGTTTAACATCATCATACTAAATAATTTTGCCTTAGTAACTTAATAGGGTTTACCCCCCTTGGCTTCGTTAGGAGTTAAGCGTAAACGGAGGAGTCAAGAACAAGGTGGCAGCCTTAACTCGAGACTTTCCCCCAAGGACACACCTAGTGGCTTGAATATTTCTACCACGTTCCCCCCCCCCAGGTGTGTGAAGGGCGGAAACACTTCCCTCCCTGAAAGAAAAAGCAATTAATGAGTGCAGGTCTTGGCTGAAGAATCGAATTAGAACTTCATATTTGGGAGGAAAATGCAATACATCCTCTATAGTTTTACTCTTTCTTCTCTCCCTACACATCCTGTATAGTGTTACCCTCTCTTCCCTCCCTGAAATCAAAAGCAATTGATGGGTGCAGGTCTTGGCTGAAGAATCGAATTTGAACTTCGTATTTGGCAGGAGAAGGCAGCATGTAAGATTATATTTATTCAAATATAAACTTTCCAAACCATATGAGGGAAGATTTCGACTTGCCCTTTTTGGAATGAGAGATTTAAATTTGGACTCTGAATGGTTCAAGGGACCTTTAGATCATTCGAATCCTTTGAATTCAAAGTCCCCAATCCAATTTTAAAAAGGACAAAGGCATGCATGACATCCAAACTCAGGTATATGAAGGAATGACTCGAGATGGTATAATTATGCTGTAAGCAATTCAAAATAGTGTGGAATAGACTTCAAACATGGAATCAGACCTTACCTATGAACCAGAGCTTATCGTTTCTTCTTAACTCCACTGATCCCTCATGGGTTTCAGGAAAAATGCTCTGAATTGATATATAGTTGCCTTAGCACACCTATATATCTGGGTATCCTTCTTTGTCCTCTACAAATGACTCACGACCTAGCAAACTACACAAGGAGCAACCTGTAGCACAAATACTTCATCAGAAGAAACTAAACTTTCTGTATCCTAGAGGATTTAAGGTTTGTCTTCATTCATTGTTTTAAAAATCGGTCAACTTGGACTCGGAATCGGTTGAGTTGAACGAGTTGACCCTCCACCAAGCTAACTCAGCCTTCAAATCAGATCGGTTGACTGGTTTGGTACTGAATCGATTAACTAGACCGAGTCCCAACCTAAACGGGTCGAGTTATCTAGAGAAAAAACTGCTTTGTTCAGTTACTTAGTAGATATGGTATTATTAAATGGTAATGTTAAATTCTTAAAGTAAAAGTGACATTCTCCTTAAGAATCATTTTTACTAAAAATTTTAACATTACCATTAATTGTTTCAGGATTTTGAGAGTGATTCCAACCTCATCGGACTTCATATGCAAAAAGTAGAATTTTAGATCGCATTCAAAATTCAACAGACTTATAATTTTTCAGGATTTCAAAATTGCAAAGTTTCCACCAAATTCTATCATTTTCAGTATGGGATTCGCATATAATCAAGCATATCAACCCCTCTATATATACCTTGATGTTTGTGGTGTTGATTGTTGAACTCCTCTGTCATGACCTTAATTAAAAATGTACTCTTCACTCAAGCAAAATCACTTATTAAACATGGGAATATTTTTCTACCTTATTTTAAGGATTGGATTAGGAAGTTTCAACAAAATTGTAGGGTGTTGAGTCATTTACTAATGTCCTTGGAGGATCAACTTTGAGATTAAGGATCAACTTTGATATATATCCCCATTTTCAAAATTTTGGGGGCTCACGTTTCAAACGCGTCCCCATTTCAGAAACTTGTCTATATTTCCTCGTTTCATGCAACTTAGAATCTAACCCTAAAGCTATAAGATGAACCCTAACCTCATGCTTCTAAGTGTTGATAAACCCTTATATGGTATATCGTATATACATGACCAAAATTTGGATATTTTGTCTCTAATGCTTTGGAATCATTGCTTAGAATCTTTAAAATATTGTTTTTCTTTAAAATTTAAATATTTTATGTATTTTTTAGTAAACCTAGTTATTAATTTTAAATTGGAGGAATCATTGTTGATTCATTACCGATTCCAAGTCCGAGTTCGAGTTAACCCTCGATCGAGTCCAAGTTTTAAAACTTTGGTCTTGACACGTGTGTGCTTCCGATGGATATCATTCATATTCACTTCGTGAAATTCTAATTGCAACAGCTGCAAAATGTTGAGGTCCAACAATCCTCCCATACAGAAATCTGAGAAGTATCAAGGTCAACCTCGCATTTTCCTGTATAGTTATGAACAAGTCCATTAAGTGGAGAATTGTGAACTGCAAAGCTTAGATGCTGAGAAGTGAGGATATAATGTAGCAGCTTCATTTTGAGCTATGTTCTGAGCTTTGGTAGTTCAAAATAAAAATAAAAATTTCTTCTTCATAGTTTTTCATTCATTGAGATCACACACGTCAAAAAATCATCGTCGTCCACAAAGGCTTACATTTATGCTTAGCCTCCTTCCTTGTCCAAGCCCACATATGCCCCTTTTCTGCTTATAAAATATGATTAAACGTGCGTCACAAGTTAAATTCTCAATATTAATACTGAAAATTATGGAGGCATATCCTAACACAATTACCAGACGGAGGTACTGTTACTACTACTTGAGATATACCAATTTGATCTAAGTCCATACTAAGATTAGAGAATTACAGGGCAATAAAAAATCAACAAAAACGTTGGTAAGCACAAACAAATCCAAAAGCATTATGTTACACTGCATCTGTACATCAGCACGCCTTCAAGTATGCCCTAGGGAGAAAGAGAGTCAAAACCTGACCAAGAAGGATGCCATTGAGCAATGGTAGTTGTGGTTGGGCCCTCTGGTTCCTCCTTTGGGGGAATTATGGCTTAATGGTGCCAAGTACTACCCTGTGTTGAGGTTTTTAACCTCGAGGTTGGTGATCGGGGCCCCTAAGAGTTGGCCACCGGGTCTCATGGCTCCATATGTTTTCTATTTGCTTTGGATGTCCTCCTACACTACAAATTCTCCTTCCCCTGGGAATTCTTCCTTCACTACTTACTAAGTACATCATTTCACTATTAATAGTTACATATGATTTATCTCTTTAATCTGGGTTACAATAATATGATTGATGCATAGATTTCAAACATCTTTTGTTCACTACCATGGATTGTGATATTCTTCTTATACTTTGTCGTTGAGATTGAGAGTGAATGCACTTGTTCGTATTTCCTCTCCAGACTCCAGTAGGAACTGGACTATAATAACCTACAAGAGAAGTATATTTTGTGTCTAGTGTCTTTTGCAAGGTCGATATAGGGCTCCCCCCTAGGAGGCTTAGGCTTCCAAAGCGGTTAAGGATCAGTGACTAAGGTGACAATGGTCACTTGTCTCACATATGCTTATCAGCGGCTATACCTGCCATTTCATTCGGTAACATTTTGGCGCCATTGTTGGGGACCTCAAACCATTGAGGCAATATTCGGCAAATAATGACTTTATCGATAGATCTTCAGGTACATTCTCATCTTTTGAAGTTGTGTCTTTAACACTGATTAACCTGACATGTTTATCTGGTGACTCCACGTATTACTCAGGTACGTTCCTTGTTTTTATTTTGGTAATAATTGCTCGAGATAACCGTGCAGGTCTTTCCTGCGACTCCATTGGTGAATAATCCTAAAAGATATCCAACAAGGACAAGTTTCAAAGGTACACTCCTCCCTGACCTGAGTCGTATATTGTTAAGAAGAAAAGATCGACTTCGACAAAGGTTGGTAAGTAGTGAGGTAGATTTCGATACCTTACCTGACATACACAAAATTTTTGCTTATTCAAGTAATAAAGCAGATATGGCTTCCTTCTCTGCGTTTGATTTCATGAATATTGCGAGATATCCTAACCAAATGCTAAAGTTCAAAGATATTAGGGAATTTCCTGTGTTTTCTGGGTCTGATGCCATTTCTGCTGCAGATCATTGGGAGGGTATGGAAAGGTGTTTTATGCTTACTGACACTTCTCATTTGGATGTTAAGTTCAAGGCTTTTGCTTCTTATCTAACCCATGATGTATCTGAATGGTTCAAATCTCTACCTACTGGTACTATAGCTACCTATGATGATTTGAAGAAAAAATTCTTCGATAGATGGCAAGAAAAGAAGGACCCAATGTTGCTGAACAATGCACTAATGACTATAAAAAGGAGTGAAAATGAATCCATTGAGGAATTCGATCGCAGGTTCGACAGAATTGTCATAGAATTTCCTACATATTGCAAACCCCCAGATGCAATGGTTTTGTCATATTATTTGAAAGCCTTCTCGGGGGAATTTATGTTCCACCTAATTCTAGATAGACCAGTTGATCTTCCATTCGCAAAGAAAAAGGTAAAGGTTTTGGACGACAGTTGGAATGCTGCAGGAGCGCCACACATGTCTGGGTATTCCAGGTAAAAACTTGAGCCAAAGAGCAAGGGAAAAACTCCTACCCCCAGCGAAGGCCCGTATCCGATGAACATCATAATCGAAGAAATGTGGCAATTAAGGATTGATATGGCTCAACAAAATACTAACATGCAGAACATAATCATCCAATTAGAAAGATCCCAACAACCTAGTCAACCCAGGTTTCCTCCAAAGAACCTGAACAAAGGACCTCCGCAGCAAAGACCTCGCTCCTCTTTGGAGCCAACTAATGTGGTAAGTGAATTCCCGTACTATTGCAGGGAATGTCGTAGTTTCCACGATGAGAGAACATGTGCCCTTTATCTGGAATATACCAAAAACAACACTATGTTTGAAGAGGACAATGCAAACGTGTGTAATCTCTTCGAAAAAAGGCAGTTTGGGTTGTCTAATGATGATATGCGAGAAGTAAGGAGAAGCTCAATCGATGCTGAAAGAGTGAACAAGATACTCGGTGAAATGCCTAACCGAGAGAAAATTAGGAAATGGTATGAAAATATGACCCCTGGGAATGTTTATCAAAAACAAAGGAGGCTCGTGTCAACAAATACCAAAGGGACGAAGGCTTTGCCCATCGTAGGTTCGGGTAAGTCTTATTTGGTTGATTTGGATACTGATGAACCTTTGAATATTGATGTCACGGGTAACCTAGGTACCATGAAGATTCTGGTACTCCTAACAGAATTGGTCAAGGTCTCGTCGGTCAGAAGACAAGTTACTAAATTACTACATTTTCAAGAAGGAACTATAGAGAAACGACCAGTAGTAAATCAAACCGATGAAGGTGAAGATGGGCCAATCATTTTATCAAACATGCTACCAACTGAGAATAAGAATCCTACACATAAACCTTTCTTCATTTTCTTATGCATTGGTGATTTGGGTTTTCATAACTGCATGTTTGACTCATGAGCATCCACTAATTTTATGCCTTTAATCGTGATGAAAAGACTAGGAATGTAGGTGTCGAGGTCGTACAGGAATGTGTGCGCCATGGATTCCAAAGAAGTAAAAGTTTGCGGTGTGGTGGTGGATGTTCCCGTGTGACTAACTGTTCATCCCAGCATAAACCTAAAGATGGATATTGTGGTGATCGATCTTCCATAATCATGCGGAATGCTTCTTTCTAGAAAGTTTGGAGCGGACCTTGGAGGTAGCCTACAAATGGCCCTATCTTATGCATCTATTCCCACTCCGGAAGGCGGCTACATCAACCTTTAAAGAGAAACAATGAGGAAAAACCACGTAGAGGACCCCACGGAACTGGAAAATGAGTACATATACCAACATGATATTGGTTCCTATGCAATATTGGCTACAGATCTTCCTCCCCAGAAGGACAACGATAAGTTTTGGATACTATATTTCGACAGGGCCAAGTCTCAGGAAGGTATGGGGGTAGGTTTAGTATAAATTTCTCCAAGACATGAGCATCATTATTTCTCTTTTAAATTAGAATTTGATGGCACTAACAATGTTGCTGAGTAAGAGGCTCTTTTGCTTGGGCTAAATGTTGCTAAAGATTATGGCATTCAGTTATTGCATGTTATAGGTGATTCTGACCTAGTGGTATGTCAAGTAAAGGGCACTTTTTCTTGTAATAATATGCGATTGAAGAGATGTAGGGACGCGGTCAGAATTTCTACAAAGGATTTTCAATCTATTTCTTTGCAAGCAGTACCAGGAGAACATAACCAAGCAGTAGATGCTCTTGCATTTTTTTCCTCAATCTTTGATCCAGACAATGAAGTACAAGATACATGCAAAGTACAAGTAATATTTCGTCCTTCTATACCAGACAACTTCGATAATTGGGAAGTGTTTGATGATGACAAACAAATCCACAGATTCATGGCCAACGTAGAGGAGTATGCAAGTAACCAAGTTGATTGGAAAAAGGAAGGATCCACCGAAGAACCTCAGTATAACCCTATTACAATGGAAAGGGTATCTTTGGAAAGGAAGTTTGATAGAGATGACAGATGCAAATTAAAAGACATGACTTCAAATCCAGAATACGAAGAAGTAATTATTGGCTCTCAAAAAGACCCACGTCCGATTAAGATGGGTAAGATCTTAGATCCTCAAGAAAGAAAGGAAGTCATTGACTTGGTTCAAGAATTCAAGGTCGTGTTCGCTTGGTCATACAATGAACAAAAAACCCTATGACAAGGATATTATTCAACATGTTATACCTCTGGAAGAAAATGTGAAACCACATTGGTATAAATTAAGGAAGGTGAATCCTAAATTGGATACACTAGTCAAGAAGGAATTGGAGAATATGGTGGAAGCAAAGATCATAGTCTCGATAAGGTATTCAGAGTGGCTTTCTAACCTCGTCCCATCCAGGAATAAAACAGGTGATGTTAGGGTGTGTGTTGATTTCAGGAACCTTAATGCAGTGTCCAAGAAAGATAATTACCTGCTTCCGAACATGGAACTCTTACTGCAAAGGATCACAGGGTCAGAAATGACGTCATTACTAGATGGATTTTTAAGGTTTCAATCAGGTAGTCATCTAGAAAGAAGATCGGGAAAAGAATTCCTTCACTACCCCTTGGGGCACTTACCAATACATGCGGATGCCTTTTGGCTTGATGAATGCTGGGGCTACCTTTTAGAGAGCTATAGACTATGCTTTCAGAGATATATTACAGAAAATATTGGAAATATATGAAGATGATCTCACAATTTACTCCAAAAGAAGAAAGGATCACGTCAAACACCTTCGACAGGTATTTGAGCATTGCCGCAGGTATGGAATTTCCTTAAACCCAAAAAAATCTATTTTGGTTATCATTGAGGTAAGTTACTTGGCCATGTTGTTACAAAGCAAGGCGTTAAAATAGATCCAGAGAGAGTAAAAGCTATTAAAGAAATTCCTTTACCGGAAAATTTGAAGGCTTTACGGTATTTCTTTGGAAAAATAAATTTTATTCATAGGTTGATTCCTAATTTTATGGAGATTACTAAGCTTTTGAATAAGTTGTTAAAAAAGGATGCAGATTTCAGATGGACCGAAGAAGCCAAGAAAGCATTTGAGGACGTTAAAGAAGCTATTATCTGAGCATCGGTATTGGTAAGTCCAGACTATCTAAGCCATTTCAATTTTTTTCTTTCGCTTCCGCTGACACTATTGCAGGAGTCCTCTTGCAAAAGAATGATAAAAACAAGGAACAACCCATTGCGTTCTGTTACCACCTAAGTTGTACTTAGTAGTTTTTTATCAAGTCAGCATGGTGAACCGGACAAAGATGATTTGTTTGGACTTCAGAAGACCTTCATAATTGCTTCTAGGAAGTGCTTGTTGTACTATATCACATATTCATACCCCGTAGGGGAGTTAAAATAAAATGTTCTAGCATGATAGTGTCTGTAAAAGACTCGGTCTCTTGGAATTTATTTATCAATCCGATCAGCCCAGAGTGTTTTTTTCATTGCTTACTATTGGTTGTTGAATAAACGACTGAGTTTTTCTGAGTTTTTCATTCAATACCTCCAAAGTTGGGGTGGTCGGCTTGGCATTTAGGCCTATTGAGGTTATTAGAGTCTATGTGTCAATGAATAAACATGCTAGGCATTATGGTCGAGTCATATGAACATGTCTAAGTTCCCCAAGGTTTTAATTTTTTTTAATTTTTTAAGTTTTTTTAATTTTAATTTTTCCACAAAACTCAGGCTATTTTTTAATAATATAATTGGAAAAATTGGTTTTGTAATAAAAGTGGGCTCAGAAATCAGTTTCAGCCATGGGGGTGCTCATTCTCTAGCTCAGAGCACCATGTAAAGCCATAAACCCACTTTTCCTAAGTTTTGAGTGATTTTCCCATCACTCAAGTCAAAAAAACCCAAAAAATCAAATATTGATTATTTTAATTGATAAATTAATTAAATAATGGAGGAAATCCTAAATCCTAAATCAATAGATTTTGCTTCGATTTGACTGAAGTCAGTCTCATCGACTTCAAGTTGACTGGAGCTAACCATTCCTTGACATAAGGAGTTGATCTGGGCTAAATAGGGAGTGCACGTCAACATGCAATCTTGGGAATTGCACCCTCTCTCTCTCCTCCACATGTGTGGACCCATCTGGATGTGATTTGGTTGATGTTTCAGTTAATCGGTTGAGGTGTCAATTCGATCAACTCTCCGATTGACAGTTGCACTCAGTGAGACTCATATCAGACTCAAATAGACTCAGATCAAGCTCAGATTGACTCCACATATAGCTACAGTCTCTCTCTCCTTGGGAATTGCGCCCCCCATGGGCTAGGTTTCTAGTTTTTGTTATAAATAAAGCACGGATTTCCTCTTCCAAGCTAGTTAGAGCTGGATTGAGGAGCTATTGTTATTGTATTGTTTACTATTTTGGAATAAATAAAGCTTTGGAGGCAAGATCTATGGTGTAATGCTTTTCATGTGTGGATGATGATTGTCAAGTGCTTATGAGGTATAATCTGTATTATTGATCTTTGCTTTTGCTGGTTAATTATTGGCCTTGAAGGAGAGCTCCATCCCATTGGGGTAACAGATCATTCTAGTTTGATTTATGCTCTTACTGTTCACTTGTTTCAAATCTCTTGGAGTTGCATGTATTTTAAGTTTAATTGCATGCTTTCTAATGGTCTTTTTCCAGCAACACCTATGTTTTAACCATCTGTTTGTACAAGGATTTCTAAGTTGCAGGTGATCTCACTTGTAGAAGGGGTTGAGATAGTTTGCATATTCCTTATATTCAGGATCTCTCGGAGGACATAGTACCTCGGTGTTCCACCAAAGCAGACTCCAAAGCCCAACATTCCGAGGCTTCCAACACTCTTTCTATCTCTTCCTCCTAAAAATCAAAATTTTACCTGGTTACTTTATTTACAATATTTGATATTATTTAAATCTATTATCTTAAATTAAAACTTAACATAGATCTATTGTCTCAAGGCTCATAATCTAGATCTTTCTCCTTAAAATTTTCATAAGCATTCTAGATCTAGTTTTAGGGAAATCGTCTTTTTTGCATGGCACTTTAAAGCGAATCCGTAGTTTGCATGCATTAGATTATTGTTTTCTGTTTTAAAAGATAAAATCCAGCAATCAGTGCACATCTTATTGGATTCCCAAACAGCAAGCCAATATCCCAAGGAAAGCTTGCTTTCCTTGGTTCCTTTTTTACCTTTCCTACTAGTTTTAACTTAGCTTTTTGTTGGTTTAAAGTAGGCTGAACCAAAGGTACTTTTAAAGTGATTTTGAGCATATTTCATTTGAATAAACCTGCTGTTTTTTAGCAGGTATAAAAAAAAGAGGAGAAGCTACTGTTCAAAAGTGACTTTCGGGCCATCCGAATCCCCCCGAGGGTCTCCCGTTTTGACTATAATATTTAATTTTGGCACTTTGTAAGATATTGGTTTCATTATGTATAAGAACCAAGAGGAATCATATAATTTCTCTGATATTGTAACCGCTGATAATAAAAAAATTCTCCGAATAAGCTCTTTCGAGCCCATTCCCCATCCCCCCTGGGGGGATTTGCGTCCTTTTTCCATTTTTTGCATTTTCTTATTTTTTTTCTCTAGATTAGTTTCATTTATGCATAATAACATACTTTGATTAATTTTATCATATATTCGATATTGCCGTATCAAAGTAACTTTAATACTTACCCCACGACTTCCCGATTGATCCGAAAGGGGAAAGAGATGTGTGGTAGGACCAATTAGAAAACTTGTGGTTTGCTTCTTTTTTGTTGCTTGTAATTAATTTATGTAAACAATCTTTCTAAAATCAATCCCCCCCTTGATTCCCCGATTGAGGTCCACTGGGACCGAAAGAGGTTCCTGGAGGGTTTTTCTTTCTAAAAACACATCCTTTAAAATTTACTAAAAATTACAAAGACTCCGGTGTGTATGCTCTGCACTTGGCTGCGGTTCATCCGATCAGTCAAGCTACATCAAAAGTAACGTGAGTGACTAGATTAATTAGGATTCACCTTCCCGAATTAACCACCATCAGGCGAAAATCCAACGCCTCGATCAAACCGTAAACGGTGGAAAAATACCCAAAGAAAGTGGGAACTCCTCGACAGTGACCTCGAGGCGTCGATCTTTGTTAGACCCTCAGGTGTATTATGAACATAGTCTCAGAGACTCCATTCATCCCACACATTCCTTGCGGGTAGCTGTGAAGGTTTGTTTTCGGACATACTCCAAGTACCCCTCGAGTATATCTGGAGTCCCCCCTCGCCTAATTTAATCCACTCATATTTCATATTAACTTAAAACGTACCAAGAGGCAATTACAAAAAATTCACTCCATGCACATGCAAGTACATTTGATTATTTTATGACTCCATTTTTAAGGCACTCGTTCTTTGTTTAAATCTTTCAATATATATATATATATATATGTATGTATGTATGTATGTATGTATGTATGTATGTATGTATGTATGTATGTGTGTCAGGATTGTGCTTCTTGTGCTCTTTTTTTATCTTGTCATCTATGGTTATTTATGGTTAATTTCAAACTCCTAAGCAACTTATTCAATTTAACATCATCATACTAAAGTAATTTGTCTTAGTAACTTAATAGGGTCTAACCCCTTTGGCTTCATTAGGAGTTGAGCCTAAATGGATGAGTAAAAAACAAGGTGACATCCTTTACTCAAGACTTGCCCCCAAGTACACACTGAGTGGCTTGAAGATTTCTGCCACGTTCACCCCCCCCCCCAGGTGTGTGAAAGGCGGCAACACGTTCATGAGCAAATCTTTGAGTAAAATGGAACTGAAGTATCACAGTATGGAAAACATGCATACTCACTAGTGATGTCGTTGAAACATTTCAGAGTGTTCATTGGATATTCGAAGATTATGGCATATGTTCTGCACCCAGCAGTCAAAGAAATGCTAAAGAAACATGACAGCCTGGATATTAGGGCCAAATGGATTGCAAGGTTCTAGGAATATGATTTGGAAATACAACCCACCAAGTTGGTCAGAGGTAGAGGATTGGCTCGGTTACTGACAGAAGGAAATGAAGAAGTCTTTGATTTAAAGTAAGATCCATTGCCTATGGTCTCAGTAGTTTCAAATGGAATTCCTCAATGTGATTGGTACGCGGACATGTGTATTATTTGACTAACCTATCATGTCCACCTCATTTTCCAGATCATAAGAAGAGATCTCTAAAGTTGAAAGCTTCCAAGTATTGCAACATGGACTTAAACTCAATGTCAGTTCAGGGATTAGGATGGAGGAACCCCGAAGGCATCATTTTGACATGTATAGAACCAGTACGAGTGGAAAAAGTCATGAAAGAATTTCACCAAGGCTTATGTAGGGGTCACCACGCTACATCCACCACAACTCACCAGATTCTGAGATCAGGATATTATTGGCCCAGTATCTTCCAGGACGTATACAAACATGTACGTCGCTGTCAACCTTGCCAATTTTTCATAGAAAGACAAAGACTTGCAGCATTACCACTTCAACCAGTCGTTATCGAAGCCCCGTTTCAGCAATGTGGCCTTCAATTTATCGGTGAATTTAAGCAGAACTTGAGCAATGGACATAAATGGATACTGACAACTACAGATTATTTTACAAAATGGGTTGAGGCCATTCCAACAAAGCAGGCCACAACAAAGGTTATCACAGATTTCTTTGATGACAAGATAATTACTTGGTTCGGAGCCCCAGCCAAGATCATCACATACAATGCACCAGCATTCAGTGGCAGGGAGCTATCCACGTTTTGCTTCAACTATGGTATCATACGGTCACACTCCTCGAACTATTATCCACAAGGAAATGGGCTTGCCGAGTCAAGTAACGAACGCTTTGAGTTTCTGTTGACTCGTTGGATGGTATACCTTCCATCTAATAAAAGTTATGTGTGAGGAAGGTTATGCGTAAGACTGTTATTAAGCCTTTATGACTTCTGGCCTATGTATGTTTTGCAGTGTCGATATTATGACACAGTTTTATAAATATAAAGCTGTCTATTTCCGTGTGAAAAAAAAAAGCACATCATTTTGCTATTAATAAGTACATATGATTGATCTCTTTAATTTGGGTTACAATAATATGATTGATGCGTAGATTTCAAACATATTTTGTTCACTACCGTGGGTTGTGATATTCTGCTTATACTTTGTAATCGGGATTGAGAGTGAATGCACTTGTTTGTATTTCCTCTCCAGACTCCATTAGGCACTGGTCTATAATAACCTACGATAGAACTATCTTGTGTGTCTAGTATCTTTTGCAAGGTCGATATAGGGCTCCCGCCTAGGAGACTTAGGGCCAGGGATGATTTTAAGGAACCATACTTATTTAAAAGTGTATAAATGTTGGCGAATCTTACCAATTCTTAAAATGCCAACTATAAAATGTTTAGCGATATTTTCCAAAAAATATTTTAATTTCCAAGGATTTTATATCATTTATATCATAATTTGGTGAATTTTAGGGTGAAAAAAATCTATCCCATCAAAATTGAGCAAAACAGGGCTTCAAAAAATGAAAAATGGTGAATGTTTTTTTGGAGAAAAACATGGAAAACTAGCCCATGGGCTGAAATTCGCCCTAAAATTATCCCTGCTTAGGGTTCCAAAGCGGTTAAGGATTAGTGACTAAGGTGACAGTGGTCACTTGTCTCACATATGCTTATCGACGGCTATACCTGCCATTTCATCTGGTAACACTTTCTTTACAACTTATAGTTGAGCTTAGGATACTCATAAAAGATATCCAACAACATTTCTTAGCTCCTTTGTAAAGCAGAATGATGAAATTAGTAAATACTTGTGCAACAATTGTAACAATTATACAAGTATAAACTGAGTGTGTACTTGTAACAGATATTGGACAATAATTCTTGGTTCCTTGATGAAAGAAAGTATTGATATTTATATATAACTAATAATAACTGTGTATATCAATGAATTTGGAAATCTATACAAAGTTACTACACATAGGATGCAGATGAAAGCATAAATCTAAATTTTACTCAAAGCATACAAGAATTTTCAAAGTAAATGAAGGTGTACTTATCTTTTTTCAAATACTGGATGCCAAACAACTGACTGGGATAGAGCGATTTCCACTCAACAGGAGGCATTCTGCTATAGATGTCATCCCCTAGCCAAACTATGATATCACCCGCACTAAAAGGATGACCTAGAGCTCTCAAGACAATTTCTCCTTGAGCTCCATCTCAAAGGCAAGGAAAAAAATTGTCAGTTATACCACTGCTGAAATCTTAAATTTAACCAGCTATTTGACCCACACAACACAAGGAGAAACTCTTCCTTTGCTACTCAGTATACTTCCATAAGTCCCTCTTTCCAATGCTCTTCATTGTGGCATAAAGAGGTCTAGACTGTTGTTCATTAATTTTCAACCAAGTTTTTATTGGTTCTTGGCTCCTCCCAAGTTTCTAATGGCTTTCTTTCATAGTTGTTTTATTCCTTAGTAGGGTAGCCTCTTCTTTCAAAGTTAAAACTGTCTTTTCTAATCTCTATACCTCCCTAAAAACTAGCTCTCTTCTCCAATTCGAATTTCTCCAATTCTTCTTGGTTTCAATAATGTAATGGAGAAAAATTTCCTAAAATGTAGGAAATTTTAGGAAATGGTGGAG
Source organism: Pseudotsuga menziesii (assembly GCA_001517045.1). Taxonomy (NCBI): domain Eukaryota; kingdom Viridiplantae; phylum Streptophyta; class Pinopsida; order Pinales; family Pinaceae; genus Pseudotsuga; species Pseudotsuga menziesii. The sequence continues at coordinate 610,881 of LPNX010013114.1, read as the reverse complement.
TCTACCATCTTTATCTTAGTTTGAACTATAGGTTAAGCTCAACATCATCAAAGAGTGAAGGGTTTGGAAATGTCAAGATAGATAAAGTACAAGGCATATTGACATTTCCTTAGACCCCTCACCTTTCCTCTCTTATAGTATCATAGCCCCTTTAGGTGCTCATGCTCAATCAATCTTGATTTTATTAACTACAAAATAATAATATTTGTCACTATTCAAATCACCATAACATCTATCCCTCATGGTGTTTGAACAAAGTACAGTAATAAAAGAACTATGTACAACATTCAAATCTAAAATAAAAAAGTTAAAGCCAGGATATTTCATATTCATATAAAAGCAAGATTACATTGAACAAATGAGATGATTCACCAACATTCTTATAACCATTTCATTGGGCAGAAAAAGGACATAGTAATGTCCCTGGATTCAATCCTCAAGATATCTATAATGGATTTTCCAATTTGACAGCAAGTACCCCGAGACTATTGGCCTCAGTCTTAAAAAAACATAACCATTCCTTTATACAGTCTTCCAAAAATGTATTATCGAAATAGTATGCATAAAAAATAAGCACCAACAAAAACTGGAATCGATACACAACTAATAGTTTATTACAGAAAAGTTGTGGGTAAAATCTGACGTTGAACAATTAATAGTATAACAGTCTGAAGTCGAACAACTAGTAGTATAATAATCTTGTTGATTTTCTGAGCAGCATCGAGAGCCCCTCTCTTCGGAGAATGGGACCACCTGGTCCGGGACCACGGTGAAGACTCAACTCAGTGTTGAGTGACCATTCTGTTGAATGGTAGATATCTGGTCTGGGACCATGATATAAACCCAGATCTGCCCTGGGTAGACTCAACCTTGTGTTGAGTAGACATCTGGTCTGAGACCACGATGTAGACCAGTCTGAGACTGGTAGACTCAGCTTAGTTCTGAGTAGCCATTCTCTGGGAGAATGAAGACACTGTAAGCCCTAGACTGGGTCCGGGCATGTGTGTGGCACTTTGACCCTTGATCTATGGGCTTGATGTGCTTCTCCAAGGATTAGCTACCCTTGGTTAAGTTATCCTGGTACCAGATCTAGGTGTCACACAGTGTGTGAGATAAAAGCATTAATAACTCTCTTGGTATATGATGATGTACTTTTGAAATAAAATTAAAAAAAAGGTACCACAGGTAATGACCACAGGGGCACTTGGTAAAAGGCCAAAGTCAAAAGTCAAAGAAAAAAATAAAAGTACCTTTTTTGGTAATAGTGAAAGTGAAATTAGGAAAAGAATAAAAATATTATTATTTTTATCTTTCCTAATCTTGTCCACCTAAAAATACTTCTTATAAAAGTCAAAGGAAAAAAATAAAAGTACATTTTTGGTAAAAGTGAAAGTGAAATTAGGAAAATAATAAAAATATTATTATTTTTATTTTTCTTAATTAAAGAATGACTTCTTATAAAAGTCAAAGGAAAAGTAAAAATACATTTTTTGGTAAAAGTGAAAGTGAAATTAGGGAAAGAATAAAAATATTATTATTTTTATTTTTCCTAATCTTGTCCACTTAGAGGTGAACAAAGGCTATTAAAGAAGATCAAGCCTTCTCATTTGTCACCTACACTTTTTGCTCTCACAGGGGAAGAAGACTGTCTTATGTTAAAACCCTCAGCTAGGGTTTTATCAGCAAAGTCCATCTTCAGCATTTTTGCACAGTTATCTTCAGCATTCCATTTTTTGGGCAGATTTCAGAAGTCTGATATTTTCAGGCAGTTTTCAGCACGCTGATATTTTTGGGCAGTTTTCAGCAGTCTGATATTTTCAAGCAGTTTTCAGCAGTCTGATATTTTCAGGCAGTTTTCAGCAGTCTGATATTTTCAGACAGTTTTTAAACAGTCTGATATTTTTGGGCAGTCTTCAGACAGGCTAATATTTTTAAGCAGTTTTCAGCAATCTGATATTTTCAGGCAGTTTTCAGTAGTCTGATATTTTCAGACAGTCTAATATTTTCAGGCAGTTTTCAGCACGCTGATATTTTTGGGCAGCTTTCAGACAAGCTGATATTTTCAGGCAGCTTTCAACAGTCTGATATTTTTAGGCAGTTTTCAGCAGTCTGCTATTTTCAGGCAGGAGAGAGAAAATCTCAGTTTTTCTAAGAAAGCCCTAAATTGGTAATTTTCTGTAATATTGGAAATTGTGGATCAAATTATCAGTTTAATTTTTACTGATGAATTTTACAGTTACTGTGGTCAAAATCCAGATCTGGATTTGAGGAACTTTTCGAAGAATTTCTTAAGCCATCTCATTTACGAGGTGAGCTATTAATGTTTTTGGGGTTTTTGTCCTTTGAAGGTTTCCCCAGTGAAAAAAAGTGTCCATGTGTGCTAATGTGTTGAATGTGTTTCTACTACACTGCTGATCTATTTATATTTATCTGCAAATTTATAAAGTTTATGCTAATGCTGAAAATTTAACATGGTATCAGAGCTTAGCATGTGAAAACACAATAAAGGGATACTGTTGTTGCTTTTCACTAGATCTCGGATGAAGATTTGCAAATCTAACATTTGGATAAGTGACAGAGATGGCTACCGTTGGTTTCAAACCGGAAGAGAAGCTCTCTAGTTCAGCAAACTTCAATTCCTGGAAGGCCAGGTTGACAGCCATTCTTGATGAAAATGACTTGGATGACATTGTTCTTAATGTCACAGAAGAGCCAACTACAAATGCTGGTAGGCTTGCCTACAAGAGGAAGCAAGGTAAGGCTAGAAGAGTTATTTGTGATTCTATCAAAGATGAATTGATGCCTAACATCACATCCTTGAAGACTGCTAAAGAATGCTATGATACATTGGTAAACCTCTATGAAAAGAAGGCTCCCAGTCAAAAGAGAGTCTTAAAAATAAGAGGCTACGAACTTTGAAGCTGAACAAAGATGAAAGTGTTGGTTCCTTCTTCACCAAGATCAAACAGGTAAGAGATCAACTCCTTGCTATTGGTGTTACTGTTGATGATGATGATCTTGTACAAACAGTGGTTGATGGTCTCCCAAGCTCTTGGGAAACCTTCATGGCATCCGTCTGTGGACGAGAAAATCAGCCAACCTTTGAAAGGCTTTGGCATGATTGCATACAAGAAGAAGCAAGGAACACTGACAAGGTGATCAAGCAAGATAACCTTGCACTTGTAGCAAAGACCAAGAAGTTCAAGAAGCCTTTCCCTCAGCGGAAGAAGGGTAAGAAACCTCAGGGTAAGTTTTCTGACATGTCCAAGATTGAATGTTATACTTGTCACAAGCTTGGACATTATGCTAGAGACTGCAGGCATAACAAGAAGAAACCCAAGAGAAGGTTTCAAGCATCTACTGCAGAAGCAGAGGAAGAAGAAGATGAAGAACCAAAGAAGAAGAAGAAAACCAAGGCTAATAAAACGGATGAGCCTAAAAGAGAGTACTATTTGATTTCTGCTAACTGGTTCTTTCTCAGCTTGCTCCACTTCTTGGTTGGTGGACATTGGTGCCTTCAGGCACATGATAGGTAACCGTGGTACCCTTACCAGTTACAGAAAGAAGAAGTTCACCACTCAGGTAGAACTTGGAGATGACTCCACTTACAAGATTGAATCGTAGTTGGCTCAACTTCACTTCAACTTGACTCAGGTACGGTTCTTCATATTGATGATATTCTTTATGTTCTTGGGTTAAAGAAGAATCTTTTATCTGTTGCTGGTTTAGAAGACAAGGGCCACAGAGTCCTCTTTATGGATAAAAAGGTCTTTTTATGGGCAAAAGACACAGATATAGACTCAACAGTTCAGATTGGGGTTCGAGAGGGAGACCTCTACAAGGCCTCCAAAGTTTCCACTCATGCTTTGGTACATCACACAGTTGATCCTTGTCAACTTTGGCATAGAGGGTTTGGGCATCTTCACTACACAGCTCTCCCAGGATTGCAGAAGATGGTCACACGTATGCCAGAAGTTTCTCCAAAGCATGAAGGAATTTGCAAAGGATGTGCTCTAGGTAAGAACACTAAGAAATCCTTTCCCAGAAGCAAGAGTAGATCTAAAGGCATTTTGGATTTGATTCATTCTGACATTTGTGGGGCCATGTCTTCACCCTCCTTGAGTGGGTGTTTATATTATGTCTTGTTTATTGATGACTACTCTCAGAAGTCTTGGATTTACTTCCTTAAGGCCAAGAGTGAAACCTTTGACAAGTTCAAAGAGTTCAAGACACTGATTGAAAATCAAACTGGTAGGCACATCCGTATCTTGAGATCAGATAACGGAGGTGAGTATGAATCTAATGAGTTTGATGATTTTTGTCGAGAAGAAGGAATCAAGAAAGAGCTGACAGTGCCTTACAACCCCCAGCAGAATGGGGTTGCAGAAAGGAAGAATAGAACGATCTGTGAGGCCGCTAAAGCCATGATCACTGATCTAGATCTTCCTTTGTCTTTATGAGCTGAAACTACCGGAACTACAGTGTACATCTAGAACAGAAGCCCTCATGCTATCTTGGGTGAGAAGACTCCAGAAGAAATCTTCACCAAGAAGAAACCTGCAGTTGATCACATGAGGATATTTGGCACTCCTATGTATGTTCATGTGCCAAAAGAAAAGAGGACCAAGCTAGAGCCTTCCGGTAAGAAAGGCTTATTTGTTGGTGTTGAAAATAGCAGCAAGAAACTCAATTTAATTTTCTGTCTAAATTAAATTGAGGAAACTTTCCAAGACAGAGGACGACAGCTGTAGGAAACTTTCCAAGCGGCAGCTGAAAACTATTTAAGTGTACAGTAGAAGCCATTGTACATTAGCTCTTCCATTTTTTATTAATGAAAAACAGAGCAGATGGGGTTTTGGGCAGTAAGCTTTCCCCGTTTTTGATATATCCTGTCTCTATCTGTAAGACTGTTTCTGTGTGTGATGATTTTTCTATTTTATGCAGTAGATTAGATTTGTGTCTCATGATTTAGATAAATTTTATGAGCAGTTGCAGATCTATTGAAATTTCTATATGGTATCAGAGCAATAATCACAAAAGAACAGGGATCGAAGTTTCTCCTCAGATCTACAGGCCAGTGCAGCAACATCTCTACAGAGCTTGAAAGATGGCTTTCAGCGGGTTGAGGCTAGAATTTGCCTTGGAGGGCAGCTCCAACTTCGTAGCTTGGAAGGATCGCATGGAGGCAGTATTTGCAGATAATGGGTTGTTGGAATATATCGAGTCTGATATTCCACAGCCAGCTGCAATA
>LPNX010013114.1:582804-594433 GCA_001517045.1 Pseudotsuga menziesii | reverse complement strand
GAGTGGAAAAAGTCATGAAAGAATTTCACCAAGGCTTATGTAGGGGTCACCACGCTACATCCACCACAACTCACCAGATTCTGAGATCAGGATATTATTAGCCCAATATCTTCCAGGACGTATACAAACATGTACGTAGCTGTCAACCTTGCCAATTTTTCACAGAAAGACAAAGACTTATAGCATTACCACATCAACCAGTCGTTATCGAAGCCCCGTTTCAGCAATGTGGCCTTGAATTTATCGGTGAATTTAAGAAGAACTCGAGCAATGGACATAAGTGGATACTGACAGCTACAGATTATTTTACAAAATGGGTCGAGGCCATTCCAACAAAGCAGGCTACAACAAAGGTTATCACAGATTTCTTTGATGACAAGATAATTACTCGGTTCGGAGCCCCGGCCAAGATCATCACAGACAATGCACCAGCATTCAGTGGCGGGGAGCTATCCATATTTTGCTTCGACTATGGTATCATACGGTGACACTCCTCAAACTATTATTCGCAAGGAAATGGGCGTGTCGAGTCAAGTAACAAAAATTTGACGAGTATTATAAAAAAGATTGTGTGGGGTAATAAGAAGTGTTGGGATAGCAAATTAAGATATGTGGTATGGGCGGACAGAATCACCATAAAGGGGTTAACCGAGAAAAGTCCATTTGAATCGATATATGGCTTGAACTTTACTTTACTGATCAACATAAGATTACCAGTATACAGAGTCCTTCAACAAAACACAGATGATCCGGATGCATATCAACGAAAAATTAACAACCTGATAGAACTTGATGGGAACCGACGAAAGACCTTTGATCATCTAATAGAACACTAAGAAAATGTTAAGGAAAGGTTTGATAAGAAGACTCGCCAACGCCAACTACTAATTGGAGACCTTGTCCTACAATGGGATAAAAGAAGAGAGGCCCCAGGTAAACATGGAAAGTTTGACAGTTTTGGTTAGGTCCCTATCAGATTACTGACATTGCAGGTCCAAAAGCATTCTCTTTGAGTCATCTAGATGGTGAGAAGACTCCTCTACCTGTCAACAAGAAGGCACTCAAGAGGTACTTCTCTAATGTTGTTTGATATTCATCTTCATTATATTAGTTTCTAGTTTGTTTGATAGTATGTTAGTCATCAGTCGTTTTGGACAAGGAAGAACAAAACTGTTTGCCTCATGATGCTTTGATCCCTCATATATTTGATGTGTGCCTAGCTTTATATGTACCAGAATATTCACAAGTTCTTGAGTACTCCTAGGAAGACCACTCATCCCATAGTTGGAGCTAGTGTTACGCTGCATCTGTACCTTAGCGCGCCATCAAGTATTCCCCAAGGAGAAAGAGAGTCAAAACCTGACCAAGAAGGATGTCATTGAGCAATGGTAGTTGTGGTTGGGCCCTTTGGTTCCTCCTTTGTTGGAATTCTAACTTAATGTCACTGCCGACTTCCCTGTGTTGAGGTTGTTTAACCTCGGGGTTGATGACCGGGACCCTGACGGTTGGCCACCAGGTCTCATGGCTCCATATGTTATCTATTTGCTTTGGACGTCCTCCTACACTACAGGTTCTCCTTCCCCTGGGCATTCTTCCTTCAGCATAACATTCTCTCCTTTCACCATGGACTACGTGCCATTCGAGGGAGGTGTTAAGGGATTTACAGTATCTTGGGGTTAGTGGGGGCATGACACCTCCCTTCCAACCCATTCCAGTCCTTTGTTTGGAATGTTTAGCTTGATAAGGATATTTTGGCACCCTAGGGAACCAATATCCCCAGTAGCTTACGTTAAGCCTACAAACGAGTAATATTTTATTATTATATTCTTCTAATTTTAAATTGATATCTTAATTGATAAATTAATACATTGTAAGGCATGTCGGCCTGAATGTTTTAAGTGAGTGTGAGATCATATAAATAGATCTCATCACTTTCATTTTGAATCATGAGATAACTGGGGATTATTACTATATAGTTGCTTTTTCCCTAACTAGTGCTCTTTGGAGAGGATGCACTATTCTTGAGGTTGATTTTGTTTGCGTTATACAAGCTGAATTTTGGAGTTTTCTGGATAAAGTTACTTTACCGTGATGCTTAGATTTGTTGGCACAACACGGTTTTTACCTTCTTGTTTGTTGTTGGTAGATGATGCATGTTCTTGGTTGAATGGTAGCAATAGAGATGCATTTAGCTTAAGGTTTTCCACTTCCAGCCATTTATCACCTCAAAGGGAAGAGGTACGTTTCCTCTGTGCAAGTTTCTCCACAAGTTGTCCTTAAGGTTTCTGGAGTAGTTGTTTACCTAGGCTAAGTTTCCTCATGTTTTTCCGCCCTCCTCCTTAGATGCCCTAGGGATAGGGCACCAGTATATTCTCACCACCTGAACAGTTTCTTTGTTTTTTTCTTTGTTTCCTTCTTCTCTGGCTAAGTTCGCCAATCCACACACACCTCCGTTGTTGCGTTTCTCCCAGTAGTCTTCGTCGAACGCTCCTTTCTAGAAACCCTTTGGCTGCTCCTTCAAACACGCTAGCCTTCCCCCCAGCTGCAATATCCACTGCCAGCTCCTTCGCTACCCACGCTCATACTCTATCCCTTCTCATCTCTGCTGGTGAGGTTCCTTGACCTCCTCGCCTGCGGCTAGCTTACGGCTTCCTATACTTCTTCCCGTTCGTGGCTTGCAACCCCTACCACCTTACGCGCATCTCCTATCTCCTCCACACTCCCTTTTCCTCCCGTTGTCGCTGCTCCTCAACCACGTGAACTAGTGCTTCCATCCGTGCATCCTTCTACAGCAACCACGCTGCACCCACCTCTGCGTTTCCTCATGAGCCTGCTTGGCAGCTACGCCGCCCAGCTCCTATCACTTCCTCCTCCCCGCGGGCTACTCCCCACCTCACCGGATCTCTTCTCTAGTGTGCAACCCTCGTCACCCTCGTTGCTGCAGCCTGCACCCTACCTCCCTTTCTCACCTTGCCTGCTTATGTAGCAATTACCTCCACCTTACGCTAGCCTATCTACAGCACCCTCTCCAGTCCTCCGCTGCACCTTTCCCTCGGGCTTGCCTCAAGGCATCCCGAAACTACCTTCGCGAGCCTATTCATGCTGACCTGTCAGCTCTTGCACCTTACTCCCGCATAGCTTCTCCATTACCTCCTCACTCCTCCATCTCTCCTTGCCTGTGACCAATCCACTAGGGTTAGGGTTTGCCTTTCAAACTAAATTTCATATTTCTCAAATACATTAATACTTTACTAAATATGGTGTATGTTTATTAATTTGTTGTTTTTTAAATATATCCATTAAATTATATGTGCTTAGTTTATTTGTATAATTACTTTTTATGCCATCTCCATTGTAAATGTTTATCATTTTGCATGTTTTATCAATAGTATTTTAAATATATGCATTAAATTATATTTGGTTTAGTTTATTTGTATAATTACTTCTCTTACTAGCTACAACACTTCTGGATATGAGCTTTATTGGAGGGCGCTCTACAAGACTTAAAGTTTGAGAGTCGAAATTTTTTTTACTAGGCAGCTCGGGTTCGAACCCAGCCGCCACCCTTTCCCCTCTGTGTGTGCTTTGGGTGCTTCCCTCAGTGTGCCCAGCCATTTCTCCACTGCTTTGCTGATTCCTTTGCGCGGCGACCTGTGCTCTTGCGGCGGCAGCGGCGACATTCTTCTTAGGCGGTTTCCTTTGCAGACGGCGAGGGATTCCCTGGGCGGTGGCGGAAGGACTAGGTGTTCTGGGTGGTGATGCGGCTGCAGATTGCTGGCTCATCCTTCTGGCGAGTGTTTCCTCTCAATCCTTCTGCAACGTTTTCCAAGCTACGAGCTCGGTCTCTGGCAATCACTTTCGTCTATTCCATGTTGAACAGGATCATGTTTGTATGGGGTACAGGGGTTTTTTCTACTATGTTTTGATGTTTTTCAAAACTGTATGGTTTGAAATGAAGGATGGTTCTGATTTTTCCATTGTCTTTGTTTGGTGCTTTTTATCAGCCCTCGACAGACTGGATTCCTTGCTTATCAAATGAGGCTTTTGTGTTGTGACGGGATTGTTTTGGTTTTTTGGCTATTTTTTCCACTATTTTGTAATTTTACGAACGCTTTGAGTTTCTGTTGACTCGTTGGATGGTATACCTTCCATCTAATAAAAGTTATGTGTGAGGAAGGTTATGTGTAAGACTGTTATTAAGCCTTTATGACTTCTGGCCTATGTATGTTTTGCAGTGTCGATATTATGACACAGTTTTATAAATATAAAGCTGTCTATTTCCGTGTGAAAAAAAAAGCACATCATTTCGCTATTAATAAGTACATATGATTGATCTCTTTAATTTGGGTTACAATAATATGATTGATGCGTATATTTCAAACATATTTTGTTCACTACCGTGGGTTGTGATATTCTGCTTATACTTTGTAATCGGGATTGAGAGTGAATGCACTTGTTTGTATTTCCTCTCCAGACTCCATTAGGCACTGGTCTATAATAACCTACGACAGAACTATCTTTTGTGTCTAGTGTCTTTTGCAAGGTCGATATAGGGCTCCCCCCTAGGAGACTTAGGGCCAGGGATGATTTTAAGGAACCATACTTATTTAAAAGTGTATAAATGTTGGTCAATCTTACCAATTCTTAAAATGCCAACTATAAAATGTTTGGCGATATTTTCCAAAAAATATTTTAATTTCCTAGGATTTTATATCATTTATATAATAATTTGGTGATTTTTAGGGTGAAAAAAATTTACCCCATCAAAGTTGGGCGAAACAGGGCTTCAAAAAATTAAAAATGGCGAATGTTTTTTTGGAGAAAAACATGGAAAAATAGCCCATGGGCTGAAATTCGCCCCTAAAATTATCCCTGCTTAGAGTTCCAAAGTGGTTAAGGATTAGTGACTAAGGTGACAGTGGTCACTTGTCTCACATATGCTTATCAACGGCTATAAATGCCATTTCATCCGGTAACACATTCTTTACAACTTATAGTTGAGCTTAGGATACTCATAAAAGATATCCAACAACATTTCGTAGCTCCTTTGTAAAGCAGAATGATGAAATTAGTAAATACTTGTGCAACAATTGTAACAATTATACAAGTATAAACTAAGTGTGTACTTGTAACAGATATTGGACAATAATTATTGGTTCCTTGATGAAAGAAAGTATTGATATTTATATATAACTAATAATAGCTGTGTATATCAATGAATTTGGAAATATATACAAAGTTACTGCACATAGGATGCAGATGAAAGCATAAATCTAAATTTTACTCAAAGCATACAAGAATTTTCAAAGAAAATGAAGGTGTACTTATGTTTTTCCAAAGACTGGATGCCAAACAACTGACTGGGATAGAGCGATTTCCACTCAACGGTAGGCAGTCTGCTATAGATGTCATCCCCTAGCCAAACTATGATATCACCCGCACTAAAAGGATGACCTATAGCTCTCAAGACAATTTCTCCTTGAGCTCCATCTCAAAGGCAAGGCAAAAAATTGTCAGTTATACCACTGCTGAAATCTTAAATTTAACCAGCTATTTGACCCACACAACACAAGGAGAAACTCTTCCTTTTCTACTCAGTAGACTTCCAGAAGTCCCTCTTTCCAATGCTCTTCATTGTGGCATAAAGAGGTCCAAACTGTTGTTCATTAATTTTCAGCCAAGTTTCTAATGGCTTTCTTTCATAGTTGTTTTATTCCTTAGTAGGGTAGCCTCTTCTTTCAAAGTTAAAACTCTCTTTTCTATTCTCTATACCTCCCTAAAAACTAGCTCTCTTCTCCAATTCGAATTTCTCCAATTCTTCTTCGTTTCAATAATGTAATGGAGAAAAATTTCCTAAAATGTAGGAAATTTTAGGAAATGGTGGAGTCTACTATCTTTCTCTTAGTTTCAACTATAGGTTAAGCTCAACATCATCAAAGAGTGAAGGATTTGGAAATGTCAAGATAGATAAATTACAAGGCATCTTAACATTTCCTTAGACCCCTCACCTTTCCTCTCTTATAGTATCATAGCCCCTTTAGGTGCTCATGCTCAATCAATATTGATTTTATTAACTACAAAATAATAATATTTGTCACTATTCAAATCACCATAACATCTATCCCTCATGGTGTTTGAACAAAGTACAGTAATAAAAGAACTATGTACAACATTCAAATCTAAAAAAAAAAGTTAAAGCCAAGATATTTCATATTCATATAAAAGCAAGATTACATTGAACATATGAGATGATTCACCAACATTCTTATAACCATTTCACTAGGCAGAAAAAGGACATAGTAATGTCCCTGGATTCAATCCTCAAGATATCTATTATGGATTTTCCAATTTGAAAGCAAGTACCCCGAGACTATTGGCCTCAGTCTTAAAAAAACATAACCATTCCTTTATACAGTCTTCCAAAAACATATTATCGAAATAGTATGCATAAAAAATAAGCACCAACAAAAACTGGAATCGATACACAACTAATAGTTTATTACAGAAAAGTTGTGGGTAAAATCTGACGTTGAACATCTAATAGTATAATAGTCTGAAGTCGAACAACTAGTAGTATAATAATCTGAAGTTGAACATTGGCCATCTTTATCTTCATGCACCGGCCACATACCTGGGGCCATCTGAATGCCCTCTTTTGATAATGTATCAGCCTTTCGATTCCTGTCATGACAAGGTGTGAGAAGGTAACCTATGTAAATTCCTTTAAAATTCTCCGAGTTGCCTCATATGAATATCTTATTGTGATTAATTATCATTTTAGGAAATGTGAGTTGGAAAGTAAGTCGTCTAAAAAGTTTCAAAAATATATAATTTTCAATTCCACATACAATTTTATTGTCACACCACAGTTTTGACCCCATTTGCATAATGTATATAATGTAATTAATCATGGTGAGGAGCTAAAGGCAAAAGCCCCACCATCGATTTGGTTGTGTATGTTTCGGCAATGGGGATAGTTGCCGATGGTATATCATGTTATCCGGAACATTATATTTTGGCATCATGTAAATACGCACATCAATTAAAAATAAACCCACAACCAGCTACGGCAGTGCAACGTTAAAATGAAAAGGGCATGATTCCAAAGGGGAAGGGTGTGGGGGATGTCAAACCTTGGACCTATGGGGAAAAACCATGTGTCAACCACCCATTTAAACTTCTGTTGTTTGTTAGTTGGGGCAGTTATTGCTGGGTAGTGGTGGGTGTGGCAGGACTGTCAGTCCTTACCCACGTGCCCACTCCACCAGCAGACTCTCCTCTTCACATCGCGTGGGGGGGCAGAAGAAACATTCTCTCCACGAGTCCATTCTCTCCATGGTCGGTTCATCCTCACGCAGAGGGAGTTGTTCACTTTCACGCAGGGACGCACAGCAGGGAGCCGGTTAATCTTCCTCACGCAGAGCCGAGTTAAGGAGGGTTGCGATTTCTGGTTTAGGGGTTTGTTTTCCCTCTCTCACGCTGTTTGTCGGTCTGTGGTGGTGTCTCATCCATTCACGTAGAGAACTGGTTTTCCTTTGGCATTGTTGAGCTGTGTATTGTTCTTCCATCCTTCGTGGTGGGTCGTGAGCTTTAGACCGTTGTGTTTTCTTCCATGTTTTTGCTCGGGCTGTGTCTTTTCCCTTGCGCACAGGTAGAGAGTTGTTCTTTCCCCATCTCTATCTGTGTAACTCGCTTCAACCATTACATTGGGGGAACTTTGGGTGTTGTGGGCTCGTGGATGTTGGTTGGCTATTGATTGCCACATCCCGCTAGCTGATTTTTCCTCTATCCACGCTAGGAGTTTGGCTTCTCCTTTGTTTTGAGACTGTGGATTGTTGCCATCATCCATTTTGAGTTGTGGCTGTTGATGTACCCTGGTTTTGGGTGTTGTTGCTGAGTTCTTTTGGCCACGCTAGGGCCAAGAACAACTCTAGAGTGTGGTTGGACTTGAGCTGTGTTTCACCTCTTGGTTGGGATTGTCACCCGGTTGTCTTTGCCTTCTTCACAGGGCTGTGAAGGGATTGTTTTGTTGTGGTATGCAGTGGTTGGTCTTCGGACTGTTGAGAGTGGGATTAGAGGCTGGGTATGCCTGAGAAGTTGGTGTTGAGGCCACCAGCTTGGCATTTAGCCTATCCTAGCTCCTTGATGTCCTGATAAAACCAACTGTGTTGGCTTGGCTGTGTTTTGTGTATCCTTGGCTATGTGTAAGCCTGCATTGACCCTTATTCCTGGAGGAATCATGCCCAGCTCGAGGGTGGCAGTGTTGCTGAGAGATTGATGAGCATGCTGGCCTATGGTTGGGTGGAACATTGCAGCAACGTAGCTGGTTGCGGGGCAAGTTCTTTATCAAAAGATAAGTACTCCTAATTGTTTCATCTCTGCAATTATATCTATTGTTCTATGAATTATGATGAACATGCTAAATGCTGGAATGTATATGTTGCTTCTGTTGAATGTTGAGTAACTGTGTATCCTTGTATGGATTATGCATCTAGTTATGTATTATGTATTATGTTTAAGCTTTTTAATATCAGCATTTATCCTTGTTCATGTTCATGGGGCTGTCTTCCCATTTGTTTGGTGTTAGTAGCATCCTCTTCGTCGGTCAGAGGGTCGGGGACGTGACAGATTGGTATCAGAGCTCATGTTGCAGCATGGGCCTGAATGGGCCACGACAGATGCAGTGACAGAAGCAGGATTTCTTTCTGCCTAGTAGAGATCAAAATTTGATGACAGAAAAATTCCACAAAATTATCTAAGTGTTTGAATAGTCGGCTCATCGGAACACTTAGTGGGATTGACTTCCGATCTAGCATAAAGCTAGGCTGAAGCATATCCGACAGAGGACAGTGGGAAGGAAAATCGTGGAAAATTTTTCTAAGTGTTCAGCGTCCGTCGGAAGAAAATAGTTGATTGAGCGTCCGCCGTTGCGAATGGCAAAACAACTACTCGTCCGATGGGTAAGGCCTCCGACAACCGACGCCGTAGAGAAAGTTTAAAATATTTCTAAGGCCCGAAATCGGAAGAATATAGTGTTTCATGTGCCGCCATTGTGGAAGTGAAAAGAACTAGCCTGCCAATGAGAAAAGGTTGCCAATACCGATCAGGTTATGACTCAGCAGATTGGGCCGCCGATCGGAAGAAGATTGAAGATGATGGGTCGCCGTTGCGGCTGATTGATGGAACTATGTCGCCGACAAAAGAAGGGAACGGAGCCGCAGCAGTGGCAGAAGAAAGATGTTGAGGGTGCCGATAAGTCGGCGGAAGAAAGTAGAAAGGGAAGAATTTTGAAAACTTGAAAATTCTTCTAAGTATGGAAACCATCGGCGAAATCTAGCTGTTTGAACAGTCAATGCGACAGTAAGCATCGGAGAAAAATAAAAGATTGTATCGCCGATAATTAGAGGATGGGTTTGCCGATGCAGCGGAGAAAGAGAAGAGAAGGTTTCGGCGGAAATCAATTGAAGGCAGAGCCGTGGTTTCGGCAGGGATCTCCTGAAGACCGCCGAAACGCCGGAGAAATTTAGACGATTGGTAGCCGATGCGTCGACGGAAGGAAGAAGAAAAATTTCCAAAAATTTTTCTAAGTATAGAAAGCATCGGAAAACCTTAGAGGATTGGACCACCGACACGTCAGGAAAAATTAGAGGATCGGCCTGCCGATACCCCAGAAGCTTAGACGAATGGGGATCCGAAACGTCGGAAAAATTGAGTTGATTGGACTGCCGATGAGCTACGTCGGATGAAGTTAGTGGATTGAACGTCCGTTGTTGCGGCTGTCTAAGGGACTATCCTTCCGAAGGTCAGTGCACCCAATTGTTGATGAACAGGGGAAGGATTTAGTTGATTGGATTGCCTCCGTTGCGGATGTCTAAGGAACTATCCACCCGATCGATAGTGGTTCCAGTCGCCGATACAGCGGAGGAAATTAGACGTTCTAGCCGCCGAAACGTCAGAAATTTTGTTGGGATGAGACCCGATTTTGACAAAGGAAATTTTGAGTTTTCAGTGGAATTTTCTCAGCAACTTCCAACTGTTTTTCAATGGATTTCAGCAGACTATCAGTGGGTTACAGGGCTAAAAAGAAAGAAAATTCCAGGTGGTTGAAGTTCGCCTTTCAGACCTAAGTACATTTGGTAAAAAGCATCATTTTGAAGAGGTGTGGTTTTCACACCCGAGGTCAGAATGAAGCCAGTGGACAGGCGTTGGAAAGATTATCCAGCAGGGAACAAGGGAGAGTCACCAAAGTTTGAATGAGGAGCAGAAAAGTACTAGTGGTTTTTTTGACAAACAATGATGCTATCAAATGGACAAATCCGGAAAATGCATGCCTAGAAGTAGCAAGACCATGAAGTCAAACCAGCTCTTGTGTGGAAGAGGGGTTCCATGCAAGGAGGTGGGACTTGAAAAGGGAAGTTTCCTTAAACCCTATCTTGCTAACTATATTTATGTTTTATAAGCTTGGTGTACATAAAGATTATGGCATGAGGATGCTGAAAATGCATGAGGATATGTATTGCATGCATAGGATATTACATATTGGTAAAAGTAGTGGGGATTATACATTTATAATGAGCCACTAATGATAATCATTGCATTGGTGTTGGCATTAGTGGAAAAACCAACGATGACATGGACCTAGCTGAATATGTTGCTGATGTTGATGAATGTGACTAGCAACCCTCTGGAGAAAGGGAGGAGGCAACAAGTCCATAAACAAAAGTTGGTGAGCAAATTCTACAATCTCCTACAAAGGGCCAACCAAATTGGTCATGTCAAGGGTGTAAGTAGGACCCATGAAGGTAAGAGTTTAACTATGGCAAATTCCAAGGAGTGGTAAAGGCTGTTATGAATGCAGGATAGTAAGTGCATAAAGAGGATAGTCATGATCAATTGGCTGCCGGAAATGCTCTACGAAAGAGCAAGGTGGTATGAATGATACGCTTGTGAAGTAAGGAGTATCTAAACATTTCATTTAATTGCATGAATGATATGAATATACCTTGCAAATGTTGGTATGATAATGATTGTATGAAGTAAATGAGTTTTGGTAGTATTGATGTGATTAACAGCTGGAAGTATTTGAATTTTTTTAATTCTGAAAATGCTTCAGTGATGGTTGTAGCAATGAAAAGGTTATATGCATCCAGACTTATTGTAGAAATTCTGACCAGCAATAGATTAATTTCACTCACAACAAATTACAATTGATCATGCAAAATTGTCAACAATGGAGACTGAATATGGAGCTGTAACACAAAATTATATTAACTCAGTGTACAATAGCCAACCCTATAATAACATAGGTTGCTGAATATATAGAATACATCAATAGGTCGAATGCATAAGGAGGCATCCAAAACTAGCATAAAGCAGGATTACCCAAAATAGGAAAATCCCCCATAGGTGTAAAAAGTTGATCCCAAATCTGTCATGAGGCTCACGAATTGGCAAGGGCGCATGGGCAAGCTAATGAGTGGTGGAATGGAAGCTCATACATGCTTTTGCATGGAGGAAAGAGTGGAGGATGAAAGGACAAGAAAACAAGTTCACCTCACCTTGTCTTGCTTTCCTATGTGCCTTAAAACACTGAAAAAGCAGTCAATAAAGCAGAAAAAGCAAAAGGGCA
>LPNX010013114.1:445576-580279 GCA_001517045.1 Pseudotsuga menziesii | reverse complement strand
AAACTAGTGCTTTGAACTTGGAGAAATATAGCTGCAGGGATTCAAAGCTGTTGGGACTCAGAGAAATCAGCTCATTTTCGATCTGATGTCCCCTCATCTTATCTGTCTTTCCAAAAAGCTCAGACAGCTTCTCCCATACTTGATCCGGTGAAGTTAATCCATCGAGATGGAAAAGGAGGTCTTGGGAAATGCTGAGACATAGGAGGCCATAAGCCTCATCTCTCCGATTGTGCCATTTGATCTTCTCTGCAGCTGCATTGGGCTCTGCTTCTGTTGCCATAGTCACCCTGTAGATGCCTTTCGCTCTCAACAAGATCTCCATCTCTGCTTTCCATTCAAAATAGTTGAAGGGAGTCAAGATAGTTTTCTGTGAATCCATAGCTTTAGAAAATCTGTCCCGGCTGTCAGTAGAAGGCTCCCAGTCTTGATGTTGAACCTGCAAAACAATTTTTGAAGGAGAGTAATAACCTACAATGGCTCTGATACCATGTAGAAATTCTGACTAGCAATAGATTAATTTCACTCACAACAAATTACAATTGATCATGCAAAATTGTGAACAATGGAGACTGAATATGGAGCTGTAACACAAAATTATATTAACTCAGTGTACAATAGCCAACCCTGTAATAACATAGGTTGCTGAATATATAGAATACATCAATAGGTCAAATGCATAAGGAGGCATCCAAAACTAGCATAAAGCAGGCTTACCCAAAATAGGCAAATCCCCCATAGGTGTAAAAAGCTGATCCCAAATCTGTCATGAGGCTCACGAATTGGCAAGGGCGCATGGGAAAGCTAATGAGTGGTGGAATGGCAGCTCATACATGCTTTTGCATGGAGGAAAGAGGGGAGGATGAAAGGGCAAGAAAACAAGTTCACCTCACCTAGTCTTGCTTTCCTATGTGCCTTAAAACACTGAAAAAACAGTCAATAAAGCAGAAAAAGCAAAAGGGCGCCTAGGAGGCCAGGAATAAAGCAGATTTGATTCCTAAGGCTTTCCCAAGAAGGATTGGTCCAGCATGACCAAGAAGGATTGGTCCAGCATTCACGGTGAAGTGAAAGAGGCTGAGAGCATGAAAAGCCACAGCGGTGGTGTGGGTTCCAGGATGGAACAAAACAAAGAGGGGAAAAACTCTTACTGCTCTCTCTTGCCTTTTGATTATATATACACATATATTTATGCATTGTGAAAACAAAATATTGTTGAATGCATGTATGACTGAAAATGGAATGTGTGTATTTGCTTAAAGTAAATTGTGAATGCTGGAATAGTTAATTCCCTGCCCAAGAATGGACGTGAATGAGCTCATGTGCGTGTTGGGAAGCCATGAAAAATATGAAAGTCTCCTTGATGAGACTTGGACTATCATGCCATTTGGGTAATTGACCGATTGATTTTAATGTCTATATTATGCTTGGTCTGACAGAATTTCAATGGTGCATTTCACAGGTGAGAAAAGTGAAACCTGGTGGTGCACATTGATCATGGCAGTAGATCAAAAGTTGTTGGACTTGGCTAGAAGTCTCCTTCAAATGATTGCCAAGACCCAAGAAAATCTTGGGGAGATGCTCAAGATACAGAAAAGGCAGAATGAAATGAACCACCAGATTTTGCAAGACTCTATTGGTTTGCAAAGGGAGGTGAAAAGCCTTCTGGGAGCAATCGGCAAAGGAAAGGAAGGTGGATTAGTGATGGCACATTCATCCAAGCGACCCGTTAAGAAACGGTCTAGGCATGAAGACTCAAAGGAAATTGAGCAGGTAAAGATGAAGCAGCCAGTGAAATGCTGGGGATGCGGAGGACATCATTTACGCCGGGACTGCCCAATGAGGGAACATGTAGAGGGCAACAGCCGCAAAGTTCCTAGATTTCGGGATAAGCTGAGAGCTGAGAACCAGCAGGAGAAGTCCGTGGAAGCCGAGGGGCTTGGTCTTGAACGTTCACAGTAAATAATTGAACGTGGGACAGATCTGCAAAATTTTGAAATTTTGGAGTGCAATTGTATATGTATTGTATATATATTCCTATGTATTGGAACACTGAGGACGGTGTTATTCCAAGGGGGAGGGGAATGTCACACCTCGGTTTTGACCCCATTTGCATGATGTATATAATGTAATTAATCATGGTGAGGAGCTAAAGGCAAAAGCCCCACCATCGATTTGGTTGTGTATGTTTCGGCAATGGGGATAGTTGCCGATGGTATATCGTGCTATCCGGCACATTATAGTTTGGCATCATGTAAATACGCACATCAATTAAAAATAAACCCACAACCAGCTACAACAGTGCAACGTTAAAATGAAAAGGGCATGATTCCAAAGGGGAAGGGTGTGGGGGATGTCAAACCTTGGACCTATGGGGAAAAGCCATGTGTCAACCACCCATTTAAACTTCTGTTGTTTGTTAGTTGGGGCAGTTATTGCTGGGTAGTGGTGGGTGTGGCAGGACTGTTAGTCCTTTCCCACGTGCCCACTCCACCAGCAGACTCTCCTCTTCACATTGCGTGGGGGGGCAGAAGAAACATTCTCTCCAGGAGTCCATTCTCTCCATGGTCAGTTCATCCTCATGCAGAGGGAGTTGTTCACTCTCACGCAGGGACGTCTAGCAAGGAGCCGGTTAATCTTCCTCACGCAAAGCCGAGTTAAGGAGGGTTGCGATTTATGGTTTGGGGGTTTGTTTTCCCTCTCTCACGCTGTTTGTCGGTCTGTGGTGGTGTCTCATCCATTCACGCAGAGAACCGGTTTTCCTTTGACATTGTTGAGCTGTGCATTGTTCTTCCATCCTTCGTGATGGGTCGTGAGCTGTAGACCGTTGTGTTTTCTTCCATGTTTTTGCTCGGGATGTGTCTTTTCCCTTGCGCACAGGCAGAGAGTTGTTCTTTCCCCATCTCTATCTGTGTAACTCGCTTCAACCATTACATTGGGGGAACTGTGGGTGTTGTGGGCTCATGGATGTTGGTTGGCTATTGATTGCCACATCCCGCTAGCTAATTTTTCCTCTGTCCACGCTAGGAGTTTGGCTTCTCCTTTGTTTTGAGACTGTGGATTCTTGCCATCATCCATTTTGAGTTGTGGCTGTTGATGTACCCTAGTTTTGGGTGTTGTTGCTGAGTTGTTTTGGCCACGCTAGGGCCAAGAACAACTCTGGAGTGTGGTTGGACTTGAGCTGTGTTTCACCTCTTGGTTGGGATTGTCACCCGGTTGTCTTTGCCTTCTTCACAGGGCTGTGAAGGGATTGTTTTGCTACAATATGCAGTGGTTGGTCTTCGGACTGTTGAGAGTGGGATTAGAGGCTGGGTATGCCTGAGAAGTTGGTGTTGAGGCCACCAGCTTGGCATTTAGCCTATCCTAGCTCCTTGATGGCCTAATAAAACCAACTGTGTTGGCTTGGCTGTGTTTTGTGTATCCTTGGCTATGTGTAAGCCTGCATTGACCCTTATTCCTGGAGGAATCATGCCCAGCTCGGGGGTGGCAGTGTTGCTGAGAGATTGATGAGCACGCTGGCCTATGGTTGGGTGGAACGTTGCCGCGACGTAGCTGGTTGCGGGGCAAGTTCTTCATCAAAATATAAGTACTCCTAATTGTTTAATCTCTGCAATTATATCTATTGTTCCATGAATTATGATGAACATGCTAAATGCTGGAATGTATATGTTGCTTCTGCTGAATGTTGAGTAACTGTGTATCCTTGTATGGATTATGCATCTGGTTATGTATTATGTATTATGTTTAAGCTTTTTAATATCAGCATTTATCCTTGTTCATGTTCATGGGGCTATCTGCCCATTTGTTTGGTGTTAGTAGCATCCTCTTCGTCGGTCAGAGGGTCGGGGATGTGACATTTATACTTAAAAATCCTTGTTGAAACTTAACAACTAACAGGGACATCTATTCTCAAATTTTATTAAAGTATAAAACATACAATAAAATCATATTACAAAAACTTGTTGTCAATTATATCTAGCTGAGTAATGTTATCTTCTGCACCAGGTCCAAATTTCATTGAACTAAAACATTGATTGGGGTTCTTAGTAAACTCATTGTTGATGAGGTTAGCAAGGTACTAGCAATTTCATTCTCCTTTACAAATTTGATAATAAGATGAATTGTTTTCCAAAATAAATCACCACATTTGTGCATACTGCATATTTTAATGACACCTTCAAATGTCAACTTCAAAAAGATTACATTCACATTATTTCACTATGAAAGAGAAATGGCAGAAAACAAAAATTATAATAACAGTGATGAATTTATCTCACTAAAAATCTCTATAGAATATGCAAACAGAAATGGAGGGAATGGAACATTAATAAATCTCTCTTCAACTATCACTTTATGCACTCTCTGGCACCTTCTTGTGGATGACAGTGCCTTTGGTGGTGGTGTGGACCATAGCAGCAAGATTGGGCCAAATCCACTTTAGTTGTACAGAAATTTGCTAGTAGTAAGAAATTTAGCAAATTTTATTTCTTCAACCTAACAACTTTTTAAAAATTTATTAAAAGAAACACTTAAAACACTTATAAATAAATATAGACTATAGTGCAATTTTATTTTAGGGGTGTTAGGCTCTTCCTAATGTTGAAAATATTCAAAGCAATGCGAGAAAATACATACGTATTTACGTACCTCTGAGATGTATATTTCCATATTAAATTTTTTCATAATGTATTCTTTCCATATCAATTTGTATTGTTCGAATCTTACTATTATGAAGCAAACTTCTACTAAGTATGATCCTGGATCAGTAAAGGGCCAAGAGGTATTTAAACCCTGGAATCACAGAGCCCCTTGCTACATAAACCTAACCATTGTCTAGGTATGCTTAGTGTACTTAAAAAAATAAGAGAGCACCCAATTTCGCAGATTGTGATGAGTTGTCAATAAATGGGGATTGTCTGGTTTTTTTTCAATTTTTTTTTGTGCAGTGGAAAATTGAATTTATTGGTGAATGAAAAATGGTCCTGGTTTGATGCTGAATCTGGGATGCTTGAGGGCATGTCCACTTCTACAATGTACATGTTGCTACAGATGATTTTGGGAATCCAATCTCAGCATTAGCGGAAATTGCAACATTGGTGGTAATATTGACTTTTAATGTGGTTCATTGTCCAATCTCACCATTGCTGCCAATGGCCATGCTGATTTCCTGAACGAGTATACAAAGAATCGTTATGTTGATGGGATCGTTGAAGGGGACTATAAATGTTAACAACCAAGGTTTCTATGTTGATGTAAATGGAGAAGGGCTATGGATTGACGTGTTGCATGAGTCTGATCCTAAAGTCTGCGGAATAAACCAAAATGACAGGTGTGACCTGCTGAAGTTATGTTTGCCTGCAATGATTCTCACTGGCCAAACAATCTTTCGGAATGCTTAGGGGAACTGTGGGGAGGAAATGCAAATATTGTGCTGATATGGGCAGCCATCATGGCCTTGTCCATGTTGATAAGAAATTAGAAGTATAATTGATTGTTTTCTTCTTCGAGATCACATGACAATTATTTGTTTTCTTTTTTTGTAAAATAGCAATTTTCTGACACAAGCCGTGAAGAACCTCATCAAATCAATATCTTATTACGTAGATGAGTGTTACATATAAAGGAAATCAAAACCGCTATCTACAGTTAGATAACGAGATTATTAACTAGATTTTACTAACTAATAACTGAAATAGTATTTATAATGTAATCCCGAAGGATTATTCAACATTCCCCCTTAATCCTTAATCCGAAGGGACATTTGACATGCCAAGCTGCATTCTAAATTTTTCAAACTTTTCACAGCCCAATGCTTTAGTAAAGATATCTGCAATTTTCTCTGAAGTAGGACAACGTGTTAGATGAATGGTTTTGGCCTCAACATGATGTTGAATCAATTGATATTTGGTGTTAATATGTTTGGTTCGATCATGGAATTTTGGATTCTTGGCCAATTGAATTGTAGAAGTGTTGTCAACAAAGAGAGGCGTTGAAGTCATTTGTTTCTCCTGCAAGTATTCAAGTATATTACGAAGCCAAATGATTTCTTTTGTGGCTTGAACTGCTACAACATATTCGGCTTTAGTTGTAGAATCAGCAAGAACATATTAATTTCGTGATCTCTATGTGATAGTTGCTGATCCAATGTTCATCAAATAACCTGAAGTAGAGACCCCATGCTCTTTATCTCCATCAAAATCTAAATCTAAATAACCAGTGAGATGAAAGTCTGAAACTTTAGAATATTTGATGCCATAAGATTGAGTGCCTTTTAAATATTTGAGCACTCACTTTGCTGCATTCCAATGACCTTCACAGGGATGATGCATAAACCTGGAAAGTATTCCTACAACAAAAGTTATGTCAGGACGAGTAGTAGTAAGATAACCTGTACTTTGTTGGATCTTCAAATGTGCTACCTTCATTTGAAGTAAGCTTTAGATTCTGCTCCATTGGTGTTGAAACATGATTACAATCCTGCATACCAAATCTGTTTAATAACTCTCCAACATATTTTTTCTGAGAAATGAAAATGTGCTTTGGTTTTTTATCTACTTCAATTCCTAAATAATAATGTAATAATCCCAAATCTATCATATCAAAAACCTTTTTCAACTCTCTTTTGATAGATACTATATAATCGTCATTATTTCCTGTGATAAGCAAATCATCCACATAGAAAACTAGATATACAACCGATATTCCAACTTTCTTGACAAATAAAGTTGCATCATCTAGATTGAAGTGCTTATAATTCAATTTGAGAAGATGC
The DNA here is from genome assembly GCA_001517045.1 of Pseudotsuga menziesii. NCBI lineage: Eukaryota > Viridiplantae > Streptophyta > Pinopsida > Pinales > Pinaceae > Pseudotsuga > Pseudotsuga menziesii. The sequence goes on along the minus strand of LPNX010013114.1, from coordinate 573,513 downwards.
TCAATTAACTTTTCATACCAAGCTCGGGGTGCTTGCTTTAAACCATATAAAGATTTGACTAATTTGCATACCTTCTGTTCTTGACCTTTGATAGCAAAGCCTTCAGGCTGATCCATATACACATCTTCTTTTAAGTCTCCATTCAAAAATGCGGTTTTAACATCCATGTGATGTATCTTCCATCCTTTTTGTGTTGCTAATGAAAACAAAGTTCGAATGGTGCCCCATTTAGCTGTAGGAGCAAATGTTTCTGTGTAATCAACACCTTCTTTCTATGCATACCATTTTGCTACAAGTCTCTCTTTGTGTTTGTCAAGTGAACCATCTGCTTTATACTTATGTTTATATATCCACTTGCATACAATCAGTTTGGTTCCAATTGGAGGGTTCACCAACCTCCAAGTTCCAGTTTTTATGAGAGCATCATACTCTCTTTGCATTGCACTTTTCCATACATCACTATTTACTGCTTCTTGAAAAGATGTAGGTTCATCAAACACATGAAAGTTTAATTCACAATCTAAGGTTACAAAATCATCATACCTTTTAGGAAATATCTTAGTCCGTATTGATCTACGAACTTCTTCTTGTTGTGGTGTTTGCTCTGTTTTTTCTTTAAGAGCACGTTCTGCATTATCCATGATACTTATTTTATCCATTCCATTAACAATATCATCAACTGTCTCATCTTCTGTTTCATCAACTTATGCATTAGAATCATCAACTTATGCACTAGAAGGAAATTCCAAAACTTGACTTAGAACAGGAATCCCCCTTTCAGTATTTGGAAGTTCATTATCCATTTCATGATAGATTTTTTTAGAATGAAATCTATCAAGCTGAGCAAGTTGTTTATCAATAGTGAGTGCATCTTTCTCAAACTCAAGAAATATAACATCTCTAGAAACGATAAACTTCCTATTATCTTCATCATACAACCTATAAGCTTTAGAAGTATTAGGATATCCCAAAAAAATACACTTCCGACTTCTTGCTCCCAATTTATGTCTTTGTTGCTTATGAATCAAAACATAACATGTGGAACTGAAAATTCTAAAATGCTTGACATCTGGAAGATGATGCTGCCACATTTCATAAGGTGTTTTGTTTTGTAGTGCAACAGAGGGACATCTATTCTTAATGTATACAGCACAAAGAACTACCTCTCCCCAAAACATTAACTTGACATTTTTTAAAAACATCATTGATCTTACCATATTCAAGAGTGTCCTATTCATACGTTCTGCCACACCTTTTTGCTATGGATTATAAGGAACAGTTGTTTGATGTTTAATACCATTCTCCTGCAAATATTTTTCAAACTCTTGAGATGTATATTCACCACCGTTATCTGTTCGAAGGGTTCCAATACTGAGTTGAGCTTCATTTTTAATCCATAAGTGAAAAAATTTGAATGTATCAAAAGCTTGAGATTTTACTTTTAACAAATAAACCCAACACATCCTCGTAAAGTCATCAATGAAAGTCATGATATATTTGTTACCATTTGCTGATGGAACAGGCATGGGCCCACATAAATCTGAGTGAATAAGACCAAGCTTTCTTGAAGCTTGAAACATAGAATCATTAAAAGGTTGTTTACTGTGCTTTACTAAGATACAAGCATCACATGGGGAAAGTTGTCTTGGAATAGTAGGAACCCCTATAAATCCTTTCTGTTTCATAATCCTGAGACTGTCATAACTAATATGACCAAATCTAGCATGACACAATAAGCTGGAATATAAATTACTATTATGCTAAACCAAATTTGCAGAATTCTATGAATTGGATGATGTACCGTTCAACTTTAAAAGTTTGTTATCTTCCACTCCGTTCATTACAACCACATTATCATAAGCTCTTCTAATTTCAATGATACCATCAAACATATGTATAGAGTGATTTTGTTGTCTAATTTGCACAAGAGATATTAGATTTCTCTTCAATTGTGGAACATAAAGCACGTCAAAAAGTATATAATCAGCAAATCCTGATAATTTCAATCTAACAGAACCAATTCCTGAAGGTTTTAACTGATACTTATCTACCAAATGTACTACCCCATTAATTTGATCACTAAATGTTTCAAAGAAGTCTTTTCTAAATGTCATATGACATGTGGCTCCAGTATCCAATAACCAAGTATCATTCCATGAAAACGAAGTACTGAAAGCTTCTTCAATTCCTAGATTACAATGTGCAACAACATAATGTGCAGATTCAGAAGGGTTAACTTTATCATTTCCTTTATCTTGTACTTGCTCTTTCTTGTTAATAATTTTATCTCAATAAGTTCTACAATAACTGGCAGTATGACCAGTTTTTCCACATCTATAACATTGTTTCTCTCCTTGATTAAATCTTCCCCCCCTTCCTCTGTACTGTCCTCTTTGTCCTCTACCTCGACCTCTGCTTCTATTTTCATCGTTTGCAAATTCTTCTTTTGATTTGTGTCCTTTCTGTGCAAAACACAAAGTTTCTTCATTGGGTTTAGACTCCTTCCCAAATGCTTTCTCTCTTTCTGCAATTTTCTCAACAAGTGTTTCAAAGGTCATAGCTTTCATTTGGCCACTAGCTTGAAGTGATTCTAAATAATGAGTATAGGTAGGATATAAAGCTTTAATAAATGCAGTAAGTTGAATGTCAACTTTTACACCAGTTGCATCAATATCATGGAAAATGGCTCTAATTTCAGAAGCAAGTTTCATTGGATCATTATCTTTTAATTCTAAGTTAAATAATTTCATCAACAGTTGTATGATTTAAAGCTCAGAATGTGAATCATACAAATCTTTTAGTTTCTTTAATGCTTCCCAAGAACTTTTGCTATAAACTAAATGTCTACTTACTTCTTCAATTACAGAGGCAATAATTAAGGCATAAGCTTTCTTGTCCTTGCTTTTCCATAATGTTAAATCTTTGGCATTAGTAGGTGGTACCGGTGCACTTTTATCCACTTCATCTATTGCTTCTCCATCTTTCTTATCTTCTAAATTCTCATTTTCACAAATTCCATCCCACATATCATTAAAAATAAGGGTATTTTTAACTTTACGAAACCATTCTTGATAATTTTCTTTTCCAGACAAAATAACTCCAACAATTGAAATTAAAGAATTCATTGAAATTTAATGTGTAGTAAATTTTTGTCTACAAAATGCAGTCTGAAATATTCTTTTCCTCTTAGCCAATGTTCTTCAAAACATTTTTATCTTCTAAAAAGATTTCCCGAAAGGTTTAATATTTCAATTTAAAAAACCTTGCACTCAAATATAAATGGCTGTTTAAAAACTTTTATTTTCTGAAAAGAACTCCCCAAAGATTTGATAGTTAATTTAAAGAAACCATTGCACGAAAAAAAAATGGCGGCTCTCTTCCTTTTCTTTCTCTTTTTAAAAAAGAAAATAATTCTTCAAAACAATTACCGAAATAATTTACGTGCAGTCTCCTTTTAATGTGCAGTCTTTGTCTTTCTTCCACAATCTTTACTAAGCAGCTCTCCTTTCTTCCTTTCTTGGTGATAGCTCCTTTGTTGGCTCCTCATTCACGGGCTCCTTCTTTCTCACCAAGTCTTTTTCACCAATGCTTCGCTGCCTTTGCTTTGATACCACTGACATAGGCCGTGAAGAATCTCAACAAATCAATATCTTATTACGCAGATGAGTGTTACATATAAAGGAAACCAAAACCATTATCTACAGTTAGATAACGAGATTATTAACTAGATTTTACTAACTAATAACTGAAATAGTATTTACAATGTAATCCCAAAGGATTATTCACCATTTTCTGGTAGCCATTCAAATGCCATTGTCTATGCTTAGAAAGATGGTTTTGTCTTAAGGTTATTGGATAGCAATGTCCAAGCTGTGGTTTCGATATGCAATTTCTTGGGGTTCCTTGATCGCATAGACAACATAAGCACATACCATGGGCTTATATACATAGTACTCCACACCAGGATTTCTACCATGTTGAGTTTGAGATGACTGTAAATCCCTTTGCATTCTCATGTTGTGATTAGGACTACTTTGGAGTTTCAATGCCACTTTTTCCTGTCCAGAAACATTGTAAAGCTACTATAGGTTCAAGTGAGCAGGAAATGAAGGAGAGGAGGTTCTATCTTATTGAAATTCAAACAAACTTGTCGATGCATCCCACAGTTGGCATTGGGAGGTCTAAATCATTTTTTGTTATGAATCCCACCTGTATGTAATGCTTACATACCGAGGTTTTTTAAATATTGCAGGAAATTTTTTCCACCTACTACTCTGTTGTGTGATTTGCATCCATGTCAAAAACAAGCTATGATGGATTTTAGAAAAGAGGACAAAAATGGAAGAGGCAACAAAAACTCTTGATCTTTATTGAGATGCCTACCAAGTTGTTGATACATGTGTTTCAATTCACTTGCTTTGAAGTAAGCATAAAGTAAGACCCCTGCATATTTTTTTGAATATTAATTGATGACTTAATTGGGAAGGCAAAAGTTGTTTATCTGAATGTCTTCTCAGGGTAGGAAATGATTGAGCTCCTTGGTCCCTTGCAAAAAGGAAGAGGAGAATACCATCACTTGTGCCTTTATCAAAGATATATATTCTTATATTATTTTTCTTTTTTAGTTGATTTTATTCTTATATTTTGATATCCGACTTTCCATTTGTTTGAAGATTTTGGCATATGCAACGGAACTTTCTAAGACGGTTGTAAGGGGCTATGAGTTTATGGTGATGTTTATTAAAAAAAATGTCTTTTTAATTATTAATATGTTTAAAATGTACAAGGTATTTATAATATTAAAAATTGTGGGTCCTTTTAAGCTATGCCCACGAGCAGAGCCCAAAATCTCCTGGCAGCCTGGAAAACTAGTAAAGAGGTAACAAAACTGGCATATATGCTAACCAAAAAAATACCAAAAAGGCAATTAGCAAGTAACATAAACAAGATAAGGGCCAACTGGCTTGCACAGAGAAGGCTGAATCATGCAGCAGCAGGGATTAGGCCTGTGTCTGAAAGAGGATCGTCCCTGTCCATGGGGGGTGGCCCTCCCCTTCCCCTTCCAAACTTCAGAGTTTTTAGTCAAGAAGAAAAAGAAACTTGCTTTTGATTCTTGTATGGATTCTGTTATCGAATCAAGTTAGGGGATCAGCATAGATTCATCTTAAACACGGACCTATCAAGAATTCAAAGGGATCCAATTTCTAAAGGTATAACCTTAAGTGTTTTACACATGGAGAATTTAATGTCTAGAGGTGTAACTTATTTTTTTACCTTAAGTATTTTACACATGGAGAAATTAGATCTCTCTCGGTGCTTTGATTTTATAGGTAGACATGGATTATTATTGTTAGTTTTTAGTTTTCACTTTTTATTTTATTAGCGACATGAATTTATTAATTTTTGTTTTTTGTAATGTATTTAATTATTTGCATTTTGTTTTAATTTTTTATGAATTTATGAATTTTTGTTTTTTGTAATGTATTTAATTCTTTGCATTTTGTTTTAATTTTTTATTTTATGAGCAGACATGAATTGTTTTATTATTTTTACTTTTGGTAACATTACATTACCTTAAGTGACAACATCTCTCTCATACTAGGCTGTAGAGCACTTAGCTTCTCTCTATGCAATGAATGAAAATGATAGAAAACCAAAATTCAAAATATCTTGACAAATAGAGCCTTTTTTTTCTATAAAACACTGTAACTTATGTTTTATTAATAGCTAACCAAAACTTTATTTCAAAAATTTCTCAAACATTCTAAAGATCGAATTTAATAATAATGGAAGCTATATTCCATGGTAGAATCAGAGCCAAAAATGAGTCATTATCTTGTTGCAAGCTTTCTGTAACGGTTGATTAACTGGGAAATCTTGCATTTATCAGAGCCAAAAATGAGTCGTTATCTTGTTGCAAGCTTTCTGTAACGGTTCATGAACTAAGGAAATCTTGAACAAATGCAAAGATGTACTTCTAATACCATGGATCAATTTACAAATAGTAAAAGAAAGAAAAAAGCGAATGAGTGTAGTTTTATCTTGAATCTTTGAATCTTTTAAGTCTACAAGGAATTGAAAGAATAAAAAATCACCACCATATTTTGGTAGAAATTATGAAACCATAATCCAAACATCAACAACAAAACTTAAAAATGAAACATTCAAGTCTACAAGGAATTGAAAGAGGAACCACCACCATATTTTAGCAGAAATAATGAAACTATAATCCAAACAACAAAACTCATTTGAAAAAGGAAACACTCATAAAGGAAGAAATAATTTTGGCAAAAATAATGAAACTATAATCCAAACAAAAACAAAACAAAAATTATTTGAAAAAAGAAACATTCATAAAGTAGGAAATAAGTGAAATGTTACAAATTTTATGGAAATTAAAAACTGGGAAAACGAATCACCATTGAAACATTTTCAAAAACAGAAAATGAAATCATGTCCATGCACCTATCAAATCTCTACCTACTATTCAGTGTCACTTATCAAGCAATGGCACCTCATCCAGAAAATAGTTATCCATTCATAAAGATATTGAACATATTGTCAAACATGTTTATGTGAATCTATCAGCACAAACAAACACATAAGCAATCATACAATAAATCAGTATTTTATAAAAGTCAACTTTTTTTCAAACACACTTGATGCAAATCATAAAGATACTTATATCCTTGGCTTCCTCAACTATAGTTAAAATTAAACCTGGAAGGACCTGTTTTAATAGCTCCACATTCAACTACAAACTAATATGTTTGATGCTGCCATATTTAAGAATTATATACTCGTGAAATCATTCAAACTTGTACTTGCATGGAGAGTAAATAGGAAAAATTAAAGCAGGCGTAGCTTGCACACAATACACTTTTTATTAATCAAATACTGAGTTATATATAGGAAGATTTCAAAAGATCTAGATCATAGAATGTGGATTTAGATAGCTAACTTAAGAACTTTCATAACAAAGTCAATTCTAAGTAAGCTTTATCTCTAACTCCCTCTTTAATGTTTATATAAATAATAAACAAATCACAAAATTACAATTTTTTGTTTGATTGGTTATCATCAACATTTACATCCACTTTGAAGTCTTACAGTTTATGTTATTTCTTAACTTCATCTTCAAGCTTCACATTTGACCCATTTAACACATAACCGCTTTTGACAAACAATAAAGTAATTGCAGTGACTAACAATATTGAATACTTAACTATGTCAAAGCACATAGCTTGCTGAGTTTTGTAAAGAAGTAGCCAAGTAACTGGACTGTTCTATAGAGATACTCACATCTATCGAACACATTGCTCGCTAAATCCAACAGTAATCTAGCAGAACACTTTGAATACTGAACATATCTAGAAGTTAGTCATACAAGTGACATTTTACACAAACTTACACACACATAAAATATTACATAATTAACAACTATTTCTTAAAAGAGTTTGAGAGGTTATGTATTGACTTCACAATCACTGTCAGAATCTGGCGTGACTTCATAGATGGCATCTAAGATTTCTTCAGAGATTGTTATGTTAGCCGACTCCTTCAGTTTTCCCTTTAGTAGATCTCTAGCACGAATTTTACAATTTAGTATTGTATGCCTGCGTCTTTTGCAAGAGATTGTTATGTTAGCCGACTCTTTCAATTTTCCCTTTAGTAGATCGCTAGCACGAACTTTACAATTTAGTATTGTATGCCTGCGTCTTTTGCAGTAGAAGCATTCAACTGTACTCTTGTTTTTATTAAACCTTCATTTTGAAAACAAGGCAATTTCAGCTTCTGGATGAACATTTGTGTTTCCTTGTTTCAGCCTCTTTTCTTTTACTAATAATGTAGATATCATTTCATCCAGAGTTTTAGTGGAAAATTGACTTAAAATAAAAAATAGTATTATCATAAATTGATGATAAACTATTTAATAATAATGCTTTTGCATCATCCTCTTCAACTGGAGCTTTAATTTCTGTCAGCTGTGTCATAAGAGACTTTATTTCATTGATACCAGCAGATAAAGATGTCTCTAAGCTCTTCATGCATTTTTAACTTGAACAATTGTAATTTCAAAGAAAACTTTGTATTTGTAAATTTTTCATCAAATAATGTAGTCAATTGTTCCCACATCTCTGCAGAAGATTTTTTTAAATCAATGACGTGTAATTGAGAATTCGAAAGAGTTAATCCAATAATGGACTTAACTCTCTTTTCTCCCGAGCACTTAATAGAGTGGCATCTGAGTACCGGTTCTTAGCCATCTACAATTCCCCATAAATTCTTACTCATAAAAAAATAGCGAAATTTTTATCTTCCAATTGTAAAAGTTATTTCCATTACACTTTTCCACCGACCCTGGATCCATTTAAAAAACAAACTTGATCTAAAAAATATTACCTCACACAGCAACACAGCAGTAAAAAATAGGACTTCAATTGATGACTTCTACACTGGCAACTCTCTTTTACGTGGGCTCTTTAATTTCATATCAGTGAATCTGGTCAGCTCTCTTTGCAAAAGAAATTGAAGGTAGTGACTCCTTCCCACAGGCAGCTCACCTCACCTCAGCAGCAACCAACGGACCTCCACATAGCTTCACCGTGACTCGACGCAGGTGGATAGACAATGGCAGCACTTCCTTTGCAGCGAACAGAATGATTGGATCTCTGTGCAATAGATATTGCAGATATTACACGCAGCAGCAGATATTGCACACTGCAAACTTCAAAATTCAATGGAGTCCAATCCACCAGCACACGCACTTCCTCTCCAATAGCGGCCCCTTCCTAAACCAGCAACGGCTTCTCTCTCTTCTACCTACGCTCTGTAGGAAAAATTAAACAGGCCTAACTTGCACACACAACACACCTTTTATTAATCAAAGACTGAGTTAAGTTACATATATATAGAAAGACTCCAACAGATCTAGATCCGTAGAATGTGGATCTACATAGCTAACCCAAGAACTTTGGTAACAAACTCAGTCCCAAGTAAACATTATCTCTAACTGAGTAGCCAATTAGGACATGTAACTGGAGCTACAGGTCTGTTACTATAGAAATGAGGTATCCAATATCTGCATTTATGTCTATGTGAATACTAATTTGGTCATTAGTCATTTCGGGTTTGGAAGTACGGGGGATCCACTAAAGATTTGTTTCCAGCTTGCTAGAAACGTCATGTCGGCAAAAAGAAAACCATTTCACAAAGAAAAACATTCAAGAACATAAAATAAAAATAGGCATTGTGGCCTATAAAACCCTAAATCTGGCCTATAAAATAACCTATCAGCCCATCCTACAACAAAAATCTAAGTTTTGCATAGCAGTCTGCAGTTTTGAAACTTTTAGAGCAATTTAGATCAAAATATACTCAGAGATCTGAATTTGGATAAAATATACTCAGACATCTGAATTTTGTGTATTCGGGTTCAAGGTTTTTAAAGAAGATATTTATTTATGACATGTCCCCATACCTGGATCTTGATGTTTCAAAGGGTCCATATCCGTATCCATTCCCATGAAACTTAAGGTTATAAATGATGTTTTGCAATACCAAAACTGTCTCCAAGCTTGACATGGCTTGCCTAGAAGAGTATTTCCTTCAACTTGTAAAGATATATTCCCTTAGAAAGGCAAACAAATATTCATTTCACCATGAAAAGAATCTATGGCTGATCAACATCATATCTCAAACTTGGTAAAGTGGCTATGTACTTACTGCTACCGAATTAACTGCCTCTGCATCATGAGTAGGAACCCGTACAGATGCTGGAACAATAGGATTGCTGGAACACCCACTTAGAACACAAATGTTTAAACGTCCAAAAGCTATAACTTATAGTAACACTAACTAACATTGGAAAAAATCTTTTGGTTAATTGCTTATTATTTTCTTCCATTTTCAGCCTGATCTCTTAGCTTGAACACGATTCAACTGTCATTTCCTTTAGCATGAGCTCAATTCAGGTTAGATTTTGCATGAGATTTTTGGAGAAGAAAAATAGTTATTTCTTGATATTCCAAAATTAGAATCAAAGGTAACTTGTTACAGCACGATGATATCAAGATAGTGTATATGAGCAGAACCCTAAGACAATCCCAAGGGCCAATACAATGCAAGAAAAAGAGAGATCAGTCTGGGATCACTAAAGACATCAGCCAACTTTAACAAGAGAGATCATCCATACGTGTTTGAAGAGAAACATAAAAAGCCCAATTCAGTTTATCCAAGGAGGTGCTCTGAGAAGTGAACTAAATCAATACCCATAGAGGAGAAGAGTGTCAACCTCAAAACATCCAATATGATGCTCTAATGACTCAACCATCCATACTCAAAATATAGTAACCAAAAGGTTGAAGAGTAGGAGGTAAAAGCTTTGCTCTAGAAGAATTGTAGCTTATCTTTCCCAATAACATTCTCTCATAATATTCAGTGAAGGAAAGAAGGCCAGAAGCCATGGAGAGCGCTTCCTTGGATAAATTGTCTGCCCTCTTATTGTGTTCTTTAAAGACATGATAAAAGTCGAAATCATGAGTTTAAATCTTGTTGGCCTTAACCATTTAACAAAATGGATTTGTCAAAATAATAGTATCTCCTCTATTAAATGGTTGTATATAAAATTACATAACCTTTTGTTCATTATCATAAAAGTTGTGGTGAGAAGAAAATAAACCTTTAGTCCAATATGATAATCATGAATTTAAAGTCAAATATCATTCATTATCATAAAAGTTGTGGTGAGAAGAAAATAAACCTTTAGTCCAATATGATAATCATGAATTTAAAGTCAAATATCATTAGCATAGTTGGTTTTGATGGGCTTCCTTTTACATGGCAACCCCAATTCAAATGGCACTTAAAATCCAACAATATTTAGACCACAAGTTAGCCCTCATGAACTTAAACATTTAATAAAGTTGGATGGTAAACCTTCAATACATGGGGTAAAATCATGAATGAGTGTGTATTTTAGGTCAATTTTTTTTTTGAACTTTTTAAACTAAAATATTATTGCATCAAAAGAAGCCAGATGTTTAGAACCCCATATGAGAAAGATGTGTAAAGTTATAGGTAATAAACTAAAGTTATGTAGAAAAAATAAAAAGTAATTAATTTTTTTTTATGTTAGTTAAACCAGCGTAGATCCAAATCCTAGGCTCTATCAAGGGCAGAGAGGGATCAAATCTCTTTGTAGGTATCCATTGATTTGATTCAAACCAAAAGACACATATTTTTATTTAAGGTCCACATAATATTTTATTATTAATATTTAATATTATTTATGGCCCACATGTAATATTTTTTATTATTTTTCATTTTGTTATGAACTAACATTACAATATTTCCTCATACGAGGTTTTAAAACCATGCACATGGTTTGTTTAAAACCATGTGCAAAGCCAACTTTTTTTATTATTTTGTTAAGTAAAAACGTTACAACATCTCCCCCATATTGTGTTTTTTTTCTCACCCATATTTTTTTACGGATAATTAAATTTTTACTTTTTTATTGTTTTGTTAGTTAGGAAGATTACAACATCTCCCCCATATTAGGTTTTTTTGTGGCGGACATTTTATTATGAATGTGCATGGTTTTAAAACCATGTGCATAAAAACCATGTGCAAACCATGTGCAAGGCCAACATTTTTTATTATTTTGTTAAGAAAAAACATTACAACATCTCCTCCATATTGTGTTTTTTTTATAGCCGACATAACATTATAACGTTACAACGTTACTTAACGTTACAAGATCTACCCCATACTGGGCTGTAGTGCGCCTCTCTGCGCAAAAAACTAAATAAAGTTTAATTAAAAAAATCAAATCCGCTTTTAAAATAAAAATGTAAAATCAAATAAAATGTCATTAAAAAATGACACCAAAAAGAATTGGATGCCTCTAAGTGCTTGATAGATCCGCATTTAAGATGGATCTATGTCAGTTTTAGCTGAAAGTTAAAGTTAATAACGTCTATATGCCAAGCTCTCGGCCACCTTGACTCTGGATGCTCTCCAAACCTCCTCTAAGCCAATAGCTACAACATGTAACCAACAAGGTTGCTACATTTAGAAAATGAAACAAAATACAATACACCTTAACTGGGTATATTTACCTCTTTGACCTCTATCATGTGCCTCCTCGCCTCTGTAGCAGCTGCAACTTTCAAGCTTACATATAATTACATTTTTTTTTCCTTTCACTCACAATGATCCTGTACATAAAATGTTCGTAAAATTGAACTTTGAAATTGTATTTTCAACTAATTTACACTCCCACAATCTCCCTGGTCATAGAGATGGCTCGCTATGATGTATTTCAACTAATTTTTTTTCCTTTCATTATTATGAATTACATTAGCCCGAAAGAAAGGTAATATGTATTCTTAACTTTATATCATATGATATAGATTCAAGTTTTATCGATTTGAGAGAGGAGCATTGTTGTGTTTGTTGTGTGAGTGAGGATTCGCCAAGGATTGAAGACCATGCCATCTGATAGAGAGGAACCGCTACTACCGTATAAAGGAGGATTCACTATTCTTGCCATTCGCGTGAAGGGCCACGACTTGAATCGCTGCCTAGAAGGGGAGCCTACGGAAGCTTGAAACTGTTGAGCACTGAACTCATGAGCGTGAGAGCTGAGGCAGCCGGACTGCCTAGAGTAAGGCCACTATCTCTTGCGATATATTCTCTTGGTGTGGTTGTTGTGAGAGTAGGTTTTACCTGTCACAGTGGAGAGATCGCTGCATGGCCCTGTTAACAAATCTGAATGGGTTACCGCCAAGGAGAAGCTCGTGTTCACTACTTGAAGGTGTTGTTGTGGAGCTAAATCGTCAACATTTATAGGGAAAAGATTCAGTATGATATGCCCAAGACTCTTAAGAAAGTAGAAGGTGTTGTTGTGGAGCTAAATCGTCAACATTTATAGGGATAAGATTCAGTATGATATGCCCAAGACTCTTAAGAAAGTAATCCGGAAGGAAAAACATGTGTACAAGTTGGATAAGAATAAGGAACATAACCACTTGAAGGATAAGAAGAGTGTTACACGAGACCAAAGAAAGAAGGGAACCAAGCCTCCTGTCAACAGAAATGGTATTTTTCATAAGTAACCATATTCATACAAGAGATTTCCTGTTAGATGTGGGAATTGTATTGAGAATCACTATGCAAGGGATTGTCCACGTAAGAAAGGAGACAACATTCAGGGAGCAACAGTAGGTCAGTAAGACTTGGAGGATTTATGCAGCTTTGGAAGGTAGGTAGGAAGATCATCATTGTCACATGATGAAAGTGGCACGTAAGATTGGTAATAGAACTGTGTCTATGTGTCCTTTGGAAATGAATGGTTTAAAGACTTTAGCTGATTTGAATGCTATCCCCTTAGGCTCTTACGATGTTTTGATTGGTATGGATTGGTTGACTACACACCGAGTTGTCTTGGATTGCTACAATAAGACTTACACGTGTCTAGATGAAGAAGGAAATAGAGTAACAGTTAAAGGAATACATAGACCAATATCTTTAAGATAGGTTACAGCCTTACAGCTAAATAGATGTTTTAGAAAAGGGTGTTAGGTTTATGCAGCTTGCCTAGAAGAATCTAAGGAAAAGGAACCTCAGTTACAGGACTACGCAGTACAAGAATTTGTAAATGTATTTCAAGAGATACCTGGAATGCCTCCTAAACGAGATATTGACTTTACTATTGATATAGTGGTTGGTACAGTTCCTTCGTCTAAAGTCCCTTATAGGATGAGTACACCTAAATTGAGAGAGTTACAGATGCACTTAGAGGAGTTATTAAAGAAAGTTCATATCAAGCCTAGTGTTTCACCTTGGGGAGCACTGGTTTTGTTTGTAAGAAAGAAAGATGGTACCTTGAGACTTTGCATATATTACAGGCAGTTAAGTAAATCAACTATCAAGAAAATGTATCATTTACCGAGAATTGATGAGTTATTTGATCAGTTAAGGGTTCCACAATGTTTTCAAAGATAGATCTCAGTTTGGGTTATCATCAGGTCAAAACTAAGGAAGAGGAAATCGGTAAGACAAATTTTAGAACAAGATATGGTCACTATGAGTTTACAGTTGTTTCATTTGGTTTAACGAATTCACCAACTACCATTATGTGCCAGGTGAATGGGATTTTTCAAAAATATTTGGACAAGTTTGTGATTGTTTTATTGGATGACATACTAGATTACTCTAAGACAGAAAGAACATGGAGAACACTTTAGACTAGTAATGTAGATACTCTAAGAGAATCAACTTTATGCTAAGTTAAGGAAGTACTATTTTTATCAAAACAAGATTCACTACTTAGGACACAGTGTATGAGAAGAAAGAATCTCAGTTGAAACTGAAAAGATAGAAGCAATTATGAATTGGCCAATACCTAAGGATGTGTTAGAAGTTAGATCTTTTATGGGATTAGCGCGTTACTATCACGGGTTTATAGAAGGATTTTAAAATATTGTACATCTGACAACTTCTTCACAAAAAAAAGGTATAAAGTTTCATTAGACATTTAAATGTGAAATAAGTTTTCAAAAGCTTAAGGAGATGCTTACTAGTGCGCCGGTTTTGAAAATTGTGAATCCAGATGAAAATTTTGTGGTATGTACAGATGCATGTTAACAGGGCATAGGTGGTTTGTTAACTCAGAATGCTTAGGTTATTTGTTATGAGTATAGGAATTTAAAGGAACACAAACAAAATTATGCTACACATGACTTGGAATTATAAGTTGTAGTACATGTTTTAATATATGAAGATACTACTTAATGGGAAAGAAATTTGAATTTAGAACTAATCACCATGGACTAAAATACATGTTCGGACAACCTAATCTAAAAGAAAGACAAAGAAGATGGATGGAACTACTATGTGAATACGATTTTGACATTAAACAGGAAAAGAAAATAAAGTGGTGATGCACTCAATAGGAAAATGCATGTGATGCGTGTATCTATTAGTACTTGCTCTTCATATTTAAAGGATAGAATAAAAGAGGCAAATATTACAGATGAATTCTTTCAACAGGTAAAATCAGGTTTGTGGCAACAGGGAATAGCACATAAGTATGAACGCTATAAACTTGAAGATGGAATACTTAACTATAAGAACATGGTCTACATTCCTAACACAGAAAACGTAAAGAAATTGGTTTTAAAAGAAACGTGTAATGCAATGCATGCAGGTCACTATGGTTATCAAAAGACAATAGCAACAGTTAAGAAGGGTTATTACTAGCTATGAATGAAAAAGGAAATTTCATATGACATAGCTATATGCTTAGAATGTCCGAAAGTAAAATTTGAACATAGACACCCTGTAGGTTTGTTACAACCTTTACAAATACCAGAATGGAAATGGGATGTAATCAGTATCGATTTTATCAGGAAACTACCTAAGACAAGGTCTCAACATGGTGTTATTATGGTGGTGGTAGACAAATTAACTAAAGCATCTCACTTTATACCAGTTAAGACTACACAAAGCAACTGAAATAGCATATATTTATATGAAAGAGGTAGTTATATTGCATGGCATTTTGAACACAATTGTGTATGTAATGGATCAACCTACTAATTGGGGAAATATATTGCATCTTATTGAATTTGCTTATAACAATGGTTATCCCTCTTCTTTGAAAGTAAGTCATTTTGAAGCAATGTATGGAAGAAAATGAAACACACCTCTTAGTTAGGACAATCTGACAGAGAGAGTTATCAATGGCCCATAACTATTAAAGGAAATGGAAGATCAAATAGAATTTAAAAACAACAAAAGATAGACAGAAAAGTTATGAAAATAAAAATATGATTGACAAACAGTTTCAGGTTTGGGATCATGTGTTTTTTAAAGTAAAATTGAAAAGAGTACTTTAAACTTGGGGAATTGTTCTAAACTTGCAGCTAGATGTTGCAGTCCATCTGATATTTTGGAAAAGATAGGACCAATTGCTTATGAACTAGCTTTGCCGTCTAGAATAAGCGTGCATAGTGTTTCATGTCTTTTTGTTGAAAAAGTATATACATGATCCTAGGCATATAATTGACGAGAATATGAAATAGGTAAATTGTAGAGTAGATGTTTTTGTTTTACACTAGATGATGATGCACATGTTATGATATAGTGTTGCTTATATTGTTTTGATACTAACATATGATCCTTGTTAGCATGTTGGTATATATATGATTTCATGTTGACGGGTATACATGATGTTGATTATGTTTTGCATATATAATTGATATGACTAGGTGGAGTCGAAAGGAGACCTTCTGGTAGATCTTGTTGCCGTTGTAGGCAAGAAAACCAAGCTGCTCAGGAATAGAGAATTCTGTCAGGTTAAGATTCTAGGGAGCTGCTATACTCCTGAGGATGCGACTTGGGAATTGGAAGATGTGATGAGGGATCCATACCCTCATATGTTTTGAGATTGTGCAGCATGTATGTGTATGCATCGAGGACGATCCATGGTTTAAGAGGGGAGGGTTGTAATACCATTTGGTTTATTCCCTGGACATATTGTTGTTGTTGTTATGTTGGACAAAGTGGAACAAGGTGTATGGGCTATGGTTTGCACATTATTATTATTATTATTATGTTTAAATTATAAAATAATTAATAAAATAAAAAACAATTGGTGATCGATGCCATGAAAGAGACTACGAGAAACCATGATGTTACGAGCAAGCAATTTTGGAAAAGTGTTTACCTATGTGTGTGAGCCTATGTTGATGTTGTGCACCCTTCTTATGTGCTTGATCATTGCTCTTGGTTGTGTACCCTCATGTGTTATGTTACTCCATGGTTTTATTTACATTGAGATTAATTTTTATTTGAGGATTGGAGTCCCTCTCTCACCTAGTGTGCCCTCATGAGTTGGATTAGTGTGCCTCTTGGTGTAACCACAGTGATGTGTAACTCCTATTTGTTATTTTTGGAATGTAACTCTCATGCTTTTGTCCCTCTCTCTCCCAATTCGAATTGCTCATGAATTGGAACTCACTCTTGTGTGTTGTTTCATGCTTTTGCTCTTATGATTGTGTTTGGAACTTGTGGTTTGATTCTGCTACTCTTGGTATGAGATCCTTGCAGATTTTGTACCCAATATGAGTTACACCAGAGCCACTGGAATAACCCTAGATTAGAATTGCTACTTGTCATTGGGCTGTGGTTGGGTTGTTGTCCTAGAGCCACTGGAATTTCCCTGGAGTGGAAGTAGAGGACATACTTTCCATTAGGTTGTGATTGGACTGATTTATTGAGAGAATTTGTGGTTGAGTGTGTATTGAGAGAATTTGTGGTTGAGTGTGTCCTTTCTTGTGGTATCATGGTTCTAACACGGAGCTGACCATTGCAAAGTGAGTTTTGTCTTGCATTGTGTCTAAGGCTGGGTGGAACGTGGAACGGTCGATTCTGGTTGTGTATTTGGAAAAGATAAGTGATTTATCTCATGTTTATTTAATTTATTTGGATCTAATATTATTTATTTATGGATGCACATGAAATTCTTGATGAAACGTAGAGCTATTTGTGGAAGAAACTTCTCAAGGAATTCAATCTATTTATGCAAGTAAATTTTGTGAAGGAATTGTAAACTAGTTTTTGAGATTTTGTGCACAAATTTGTTTGAGGAAATTATTTTTTGAAACCTCTGCTACATAACTGATATTTATTCACTTGTTCATTATATAATGTGCATTTTGATGGTACAGTAGCATCATAATGGTTAAAGACACTTATTTTTTATGCTTCTACCTTTTTAATCGAACACTAGTTCTTCAATTGCATTGTTTTGCATAGTTTGGAGACTTGGCACATGAAGTGTTTGTAAAAATTCTCGAGTGTTCTTTTTATGCTTATTTCTAATAAATACACTTGGAATGCATGTGATAATGTGAGGGGAAATATTATTCATAGTGTCTGGGAAATGTCTACCAAAATTCTAGATAAATTTCCAATTTCTAGCTCCTTTAATGGAATTGTTTTGAGTAGATTTGTGACTTTTCATATGAAGTGTTTGACGAAATGTTTGAATAAGAACTCTTTCCTTGGAACTAGTTTATTCAAAACAAGTAAACTTGTAATTTTCGCTATAATTTTTTTTCTGCAAGGATTTAGATAGTGATATTAAAAACCCATCTCTGAAAAAGTTCGAATTGTCTATTTTCCAAGTTTCATAACTTGAAACATTATAGGTTCATACATATTCGATTTGGAATATAGGGTTTGTGACTAGTCTAGAAACTAGTCTCTAACAGGTGTTTTAGGGGAAAAGCTCATATATAGGGCATCTAAGATCCAACTTGAGTGATACCTATTACATAAGAAGGAAGACGGACCATAGTATCTATGGTAGAGTTTTTAGCCTTAGATACAAACTATTGGGCATGTGGCATATCGTACAATTTCAATTTTCTGGATAGCCCAAAAATAACAAGTGTTGGGATATTTACTATAACTTTTTACTAGAGAATAGAAATTAGGTCATACCTATAGCATCGGAAATAGGACACATCAGGATACCACAAGATGAAGTTTCAGACCCAAAGGAGTTGAATTTACAATTTTACCTCAGTTCCAAGTCGGCCATAAAACAACCTTCCAATCAAGGTTTGAAAAAGGTACACCATTTTGAATTTGAATAAATTTGAGTAGAAGAATCTATTTGTGAGCCCTAGGGTGTGATATATATTAATATTTTTTAATATTCCACCCATATGGAGTGTAAAAATCACACTCCAAGCAAACCACTTGAGGACTCATCCCAGACATATGAAGAAAATGAAGAATTTCAACACGACTTGAACAAGTTGAGTGAAAATTTTGATGAATAGAGTATAATTGTAGTAACATCTACTCAATTGTTAAACCAAAAAAGTATATAGAGAAAGAATTGAAAAATATGGCAAGTAAAGAGGATCTCAAGGGGATGGCTAGCAAAGAGGATCTAGTCAAGATGGCCAATGAGATGGCTAGAAATAAGATATTCAAGAATTAAAGGAACTAATGAAGGATATAAAAAATAACTGTATTCCTCTTTCATATAATCAATAAGAGGACAAGGAGGAAAAATGGGACTTATTCCATTCATGTATTGAGAAAAGTGAAAAGCAATTGGAGAAGAAGAAGTTCAAGTCCTCCAAATTTGATGATTCACTACATCATCATGGTTTCAAGTTAGTTCTAAGGGACTACTCTACTCCCAAATTTGACATGAGAAAATTTGATGGAAATGATCCAATAACTTGGATATTCCAGATGGAACAATTCTTTGATCTACACCAGGTGCCAACTTTGTAAAAGGTAACTATTGCAACCTTATATTTAGATCCTGGTCAGATTGTATGGTATCAATGGCTTTGTGACCGTAAAAAAGGACTCTATTATATCTTGGTAAATATTCACAGAAGAATTGATTGCACATTATGGGGATATAAATAGCAACACCTTCTTTAACTAGTTGGTAAATCTCTAGCAAAAATGTCTAGTTAGAGAGCACATCCAGCAGTTTCAGAAGCTAATTCTCAAAGTGAAGAATATTTCAGAAGATAATTTGTTGTATCTCTTTATTGGAACCTTGAAGGATAGCATTCAACATAAGGTGTGTGTCTTCGAACCACTATCCTTGGAGACATATTTCATGATGTGAAGGAAGGTTGAAATTAAAAAATATGGTGGTGGACACTAGAAATACCACTTCCAACACATACAGAGATAATGATATTCCTTATTCTAACCCGCCTTAGAGGTTGTCTCATCAGCAACTAGAGGAAATAAGAGTGAAAGGTCTATGATTTAATTATGATAGTAAGTACAGTAAGGGACATAAGTGTGGAGAAAATAAACTATTCTACATAGAATGTGAAGAGTAAGAACAAAAAGAACCTGAACCACCGCAAGGGGATGAACTAGAAGTGATTACTCCCAACATATCTTGTCATGCTTTGGTTGGGATTAGCACTCCTCAAACTCTCAAGATCGAAGGATGTATCAAAAGTAAAAAAGTAACATTGTTGATTGATTCTGGTATTATTCATAGGATGGACTTTCCACTAGAGAGTTACCATACACCTCCCTTGAGAAAAAGAGCTAGAAGTCCAGAGACTAGTCCATCCAGATTTTTATATGACCGTAATAGTAGAAGGATAAATTATGAACATGATAATTTAATGGATGAATTAAGAAATATTAAACCTCCAACCTTTGATGGCGAAGTTAAATAGGGTGAAGAAGCATAAGCTTGTTAGTAGGGCTTCGAACATTTTTCCAATTGCATAATTATTCATCAACCATGGAAGCAAGAATATCTATATTTCATTTGCATTGAAGAGCCTCTCTTTGTTAGGAACATTTGGTTAAACTAAAATATATTGATGAAGAAAATGTTACTTCGAAAAACTTTAAAAAATATTTTCAACAATAATACCTTTCATAAAAATACTATGATAATAAGATGGAAGAATTCCTTGAACTTGAGTTGGGTAATTTAACTATGGATGCATATGAGAAGAGATTTCTTGAACTATTAAATTATGGATACTATATAAAAGATGAGAAAGTAAAGATTCAAATATTTTTAAGTGCACTGCCAATTTTTTACAGGGATAAGATTCAGTATGATATGCCCAAGACCCTTAAGGAAGTAATCGAGAAGGAAAACCATTTGTATTAGTTCGATAAGAATAAGGAACATAATAACTTCAAGGATAAGAAAAGTGTTACATGAGACTAAAGAAAGAAGGGAACCAAGCCTCATGTTAACAGAAGTGAAAATTTTCATAAGCAGGCATATTCAAATAAGAGACCTCATGTTAGATGTTGGAATTGCAATGAGAATCACTATGTAAGGGATTGTCCACATAAGAAAGGAGACAACATTCATTGCATTTAGGAAGAAACAATAGGTGATACTGGTAAGACTCAGAGTATTTATGAATCTTTGGAAGGTAGGCATGCAGACCATCAGTCTCACATGATGGAAGTGGTAGGTAAGATTGGTAATAGAAGTATGCCTATTTTAATTGATTTGGGTGCTACTAACAGTTATGTTGCACCTAGTGTAGTTTTGAATTGTTCTCTTAAGAAAATTAACCTTGAGGTAGCAAGACTTGTACCTTTATCAAGTGGAACTAAGAGAAAAGTCACAAAAATATTACAATAGTGTCCTTTGGAAATGAATGGTTTAATTACTTTAGCATATTTGAATGTTATCCCCTTAGGATCTTACGATGTTTTGACTGGTATGGACTAGTTGATTACACACCGAGCTATCTTGCATTGTTACAATAAGACTTACATGTGTCTAGATGAGGAAGGAAAGATAGTAACAGTTAAAGGAATACATAGACCGATATCATTAAGACAGGTTATCGCCTTACTGTTAAAGAAGTGTTTTAGAAAAGGGTGTCAGATTTATACAACTCACATAGAAGAATCTAAGGAAGAGGAACCTCATTTACATGAATTTGTAGATGTATTTCAGGACATACCCGGAATGCCTCCTAGAAGAGATATAGACTTTACTATTGATCTAGTTCCTGGTGCAGTTCCTTCTTCTAAATTCCCTTATAGGATGAGTACACTTGAATTGAAAGAATTACAGATGCAGTTAAAGGAGTTATTAAAGAAATGTTATATCAGGCCTAGTCGTTCACCACGAGGAGCACCAATTTTGTTTGTAGGAAATAAATATGGTACCTTGAGACTTTGCATAGATTACAGGAAGTTACGTAAAGAAACTATCAAGAAAAAGAATCATTTATTGATGACTTATTTGATCAGTTAAGGGTTGCCATGGTGTTTTCAAAGATAGATCTTAGGTCGAGTTATCATCAAGTCAGAATTAAGGAAGAGAACATCAGTAAAATAGATTTTAGAACAAGATATGGTCACTATGAGTTTATAGTTGTTCCATTTGGTTTTACGAATTCACCAACTACCTTTATGTGCTTTATGAATGGGATTTTTTGAAAATATTTGGACAAGTTTGTGATTTTTTTCCTAGATTTCATACTATTTTACTCTAAGACAAGTAAATAACGCGAAGAACACTTGATACTAGTAATGTAGGTACTTAGATAAAATTAACTTTATGCTAAGTTAAGTAAGTGCTCTTTTTATCATAATAAGATTCACTACTTAGGTTTATAGAAGGATTTTCAAATATTGCATATCTAATAACTTCTTTAAAAATGAAAGGTATAAAGTTTGATTGGACAATTAAATGTGAAACAAGTTTTCATAAGCTTAAAGAGATGCTTACTAGTGCATCGGTTTTGAAAATTGTGAATATAGATGAAAATTCCGTGGTATGTATAGATGCATGTCACCAGGGTATAGGTGGTGTGTTTACTCGGAATGGACAGGTTGTTTGTTATGAGTCTAGGAAGTTAAAGAAACACAAACAAAATTATGCTACACATGACTTGGAATTAGCAGCAGTAGTACGTTCTTTAAAGATATGGAGACACTACTTAATGGGAAAGAAATTTGAATTAAGAATTGATCACCATGGACTAAAATACTTGTTCAAACAACCTAATATAAAAGCAAGACAAAGAAGATGGATGGAACTACCATCTAAATACGGTTTTGACATTAAACAATAAAAGAAAACAAAGTGGTGGATGCACTCGGTATAAAAATGCATGTGATCCACGTAGCTATCAATACTAGCACTTCGTATTTAAATGATAGAATAAAAGAGGCAAATAGTAAAGGTGAATTCTTTGAATAGGTAAAAGCAAGTATGCGGCAACAGAGAACAACACATAAGTTTGAACAATATAAATTGGAATATGGAATACATATGTATAAGAATA
This sequence comes from Pseudotsuga menziesii, assembly GCA_001517045.1. Classification (NCBI taxonomy): domain Eukaryota; kingdom Viridiplantae; phylum Streptophyta; class Pinopsida; order Pinales; family Pinaceae; genus Pseudotsuga; species Pseudotsuga menziesii. Next base: position 550,666 of record LPNX010013114.1, on the reverse strand, counting down.
GGGTCTACATTCCTAACTCATAAAACGTAAATAAATTGGTTTTAAAAGAAATACATGATGTATTGTATGCAGCTCACTATGGTTATCAAAAGACAATATCAGTAGTTTAGAAGGATTATTACTGTCCATGAATGAAAAAAGGAAATTGTAGATTACATAGATAGATGGTTGGAATGTCATAAAGTAAAATTTGAACATAGACACCCTGCAGGTTTGTTACAACCTTTACAAATACCATAATGGAAATGGGATGTAGTTAATATGGATTTTATCATGAAATTACCTAAGACAAGGTCACAACATGATGTTATTATGGTAGTGGTAGAAAATTAACTAAAGCATCTCACTTTATAATTTAAGACTGCACATAAAGCAATTGAAATCGCATATATTTATATGAAAGAGGTAGCTAGATTGCATGTTATTTTGAAAGCAATTGTATCAGACACGGATTCCAAATTCACAAGTCATTTTTGGAAAGGTTTGTTTAAGGTTTTGGAACATATTTGAATATGAGTACTTCACATCATCCTCAGACAGATGGACAGACAAAAAGGATTAATCAGGTTATCGAGGACTTGTTAAGAATGTATGTAATGGATCATCCTACTAAATGGGAAAATTATTTGCATCTTATGGAATTTGCTTATAACAATGGTTATCACTCTTCTTTGAAAGTAAGTCATTTGAAGCAATGTATGGAAGAAAATGGAACACACCTATTAGTCGAGACAATTCAATAGATTGAGTTATCATTGGTACATAATTATTAAAGGAAATGAAAGATCAGATGATCAGGATCAAACAGAATTTGAAAACAGCACAATATAGACATAAAAGTTATGAGATCAAAATAGGATTAATAGACACTTTCAAATTGGGGATCATGTGTTTTTGAAAGTGAAACCGAAAAAGGCCCACTTTAAAATTGGGGAATTGTTCTTTACTTGTAGGTATATATTGCAGTCCCTTTGAGATTTTGGGAAATATAGGACCAGTTGCTTATGAACTATAGTTTTTCCTCCTAGCATAAAAGTGCATAATGTGTTTCATGTCTCTTTGTTGAAAAAGTATGTGCATGATCATAGGCATATAATTAACTAGAATATGATACAGTTAAATTGTAGAGCGTATGCTTTTGTTTTACATTAAATGATGATGCATATGCTATGATATGTTGTTTCTTAGATTATTTGGATACTGGTGTATGATCCTTGTTAGAATGTTGGTATATATATGATTTCATGTTGACATATAGACATGACGTTGATTATGTTTTGTATATATTTGATATGACTAGGTGGAGTCGGAAGGAAACTTTTCGGTAGAGCTTGTTGTCATTGTAGGCAAGAAGACCAAGATACTTAGTAACGGAGAAATATGTCAGGTTAAGGTTCAGTGGAACCACTATACTCCTAAGGATGTGACTTGGGAATTAGAGATGTGATGAGGGAGGCATACCCTCATTTGTTTTGATATTTTACAGCATGTATGTGTATGCATCGAGGACGATGCATCGTTTAAGGGGAAAGGGTTGTAATACCTTGTGGTTTAGCCCCTAGACATATTATTATTACTATTATGTTAGACATAGTGGCACAAGGTTCCTAGACTATGGTTTGCACATTATTATTATTTTTATTATGTTTAACTTATAAAATAATTAATAAAATAAAAATAATCAGACGACCGATGCCACAAAAGAGAGTATGAGGAACCATGATGTTATGAGGAAGAGGTTGTGGAAAAGTGTTTACTTGTGTGTGTTGAGCCTATGTTGATGTTGTACACCCTTATTATGTACTTGATGGACCCTCTTGGTTATGTAACCTCACATGTTATATTACTCCTTGGTTTTATTTATCTTGAGATTAAATTTTATGTCATAATTGGAGTTCCTCTCTCACCTAGTGCGCCCTCATGAGTTGGATTAGTGTGCCTCTTGGTGTAGCCACTTGATGTGTAACTCCTATTTGTTATTTTTGGAATGTAAATCTCATGTTTATGTCCCTCTCTCTCTCAATTTGAATTGTACATAAAGGAATTCAGTTTGGCTTGTGCTGGAAGTCACCCTTGTGTGTTGGTTCATGACTTTTTTCTTGTGCTTGTGTTTGGCACTTGGGGTTTGATTTTATTGCTCTTGGTATGAGATCCTTGTTAATCCTATACCCAATATGATTTAATCTAGATCCCCTAGTATTTTACTTAGAGCCACTGGAATTCCCTGTGCTGGAAGTGCTACTTGCAATTGGGTTGTGCTTGGACTATTGTCCTAGAGCCACTGGAATTGCCCTAGAGTGGAAGTAGATGTCATGCTTGAAATTGGGTTGTCGTTGGAATTATTTATTGAGAGAAATTGTTGTTTAGTGTGCCCTTTCTTGTGGAATCATGGTTTCAGCACAAAGGTGACCATAGCAAAGTGAGTTCTGGCTTGCAGTGTGTCTATGGTTGAGTGGAATGTGGTACGGTCAAATCTGGTTGTGTATTTGGAAAAGATAAATTATTTATCTCATGTTTATTTAATTTATTTGGATCTGATATAATTTATTTATGGATTCATATGAAATATTTGTTGAAATGTATGAGCTATTTGTGGAAGAATTTTCTCACAGAATTTAGTGTATTTATGCAAGTAAATTTTGTGAAGGAATTGGAAACCAGTTTTTAGGATTTTGTGCACAAATTTTTTGAGGAAATGTTTCGTTGGAAAATATGCTACATAACTGATATTTCTGACCCTACTCATTATATAATGTGTATTTTTATGGTACAGTATCCTCAAAATGGTTTTAAGACACTTCTATTTGATGCTTCTACCTTTTATTCGAAAACTAGTTCTTTGATTGGATTGTTTTGCATAGTTTGGAGACTTGACGCATGAAGTGTTTGTAAAAATTATTGAGGGTTTTTTATGCTTATGTATGATAAATAAAATTTTAATTCATGTGATAACTTGAGGTGAAATATTATTTGTAGTGTTTGGGAAATGTCTACTGAAATTCTAGATCAATTCCCAATTTCTAGCTCCTTCAATGGAATCGTTTTGAGTAGATTTGTAACTTTGCATATGAAGTGTTTAAGGAAATGTTAGAATGAAGTATAAATATTTTATGACTGATCAAACATGTTACTTATATTTGGAATCGCATTTGAATTATTCTATGTGCTATGGATTTAATTATTCTAGTGATTCCTAGAATTACTAGTTAATTCAAATGAGTAGAATTAGCTAGTTTTGTGAGTTATTTAATGGAATGTATATGGTAGAAAGATACAGCCGTAATACTATCAGTGACCTCTTATAAATTTTCCATGAGCTACATTAGTCATATATTTCTTTTTATTTGTCATTTGGAAGGTAAAATTGGAAACTAGGTACATTGCGGTGAAAATTAATAACTACCTGTGGATTGAAATCTATGTTTTCGTAAAAATGGAATCCTACAACCATGTGCTATGTTTATAACATGTTATTTTGATTTAGGTGTTTAATTATTAGGTGTGACCATTTACTTATGTATTCATTTCATTTTGGCGCAGTTATTTAGACTCAATTCCATGTGGTGAATGTTAACTAGTTTCATTGGCATTGATGGAAAATATCACCTTATGTGCAATTGGAATGATCTGCAAATAAAAATTTAATTGGTTGTAGATGCATGATTAAATATGTTTTTAATGAATGTAGGATTTCTTTTGGGTTTAATTGAATGGTTACAAGTTTATTTTGTGCAAGACTAGCTCCTTCTGTTGGAAAACTAGTTAACTAGCCTTGTGGACTCTCTTTCATAATTACCATGATTAATCATTGTAATTTGGTAATTAGGCCTTATTTAAATTGAATTAAATTTTATTAATCCATTGGGATTGATAATCGATGGTTATGTGCTAAACAGTTGGATTTGTGATAAGTGTCGTCATTTGCACACTAAGTGTCGTTAAGTGACATAATTAACACCTTAATCACTAGTTAATCGTGAATAAGAATAATTATCCTTTAGAATTGGTTATCATATTTGATATGGATTGGATTGAAGGTTTGATAATGTTATATGATGTTAAGAAACTTTTCCATCCTTTGGATCATTTGCTAGAATAGTTATTAAATTTATTTTAATTTACTAGTAATTAAGGGGATTTTGTCGAAATTAAATCACGAAAAATGAAATTAAATATTTGTTTGACTAATCCACTATGATAAAATTATATAATTAGCCTTAGAGACATAATGATATGCCCTTGGGACCCTTTTATAGCCCCGGGGGACATTACAAGCCAAGCATCAATTATTGTGATCTTGCATTCATGATGAATGACATTGTTTCCAATCTTAATTAATCAGATCAACCATGGTTTGGCATTGTTTCCAGTCTTAGTTATTCAGATCAACCACGGTTAGACCATGTTTCCATCCCATATTTGAGTCTTTACTAGACACCTATGATGTGCACAACAATTATTCATGTAGATTTAAGGTCCCCCTTTTGGGCCTCATTATTTGTATATCTTGAGACATTGATACGAGCATGAGAATGCCTGCCTCGTCCATATATTTATGATTGTGTGTACCTCATCCATTGTGAGTGTTGTATCTGCATATTCGACCCTTATAGACTTGATGAAGAGCTTGGTCTACCCTCCAATGTTTTTGTTTCTCTCTACACTACCGTCACCAATATCCCTCTTGGAAAAGTAAGAACTTATGATGTCTATTGGCCATACGATGAGCTCCTGTCATCACACATTAGGGGGAAATATGTTTGTAATACTCCAGTTGTTAAACCCCAAACTTATGATCATTCATATGACTTATGTTCTTTTGCATTATGGCCTTATGATATTTTATGTAACTGTGGACTTATGTTCCTTTGCATGTTAGTGTGATTAATAACTTGTGATCCTTGTTTGATAATATCAATTATGAACTTTGGCATTAATATTAATATTAATCATTGTTATTGTTGTTATCAGTAATGGTTTTTGCTTAAATAAACAACTATATCAGAAAAGGCAACAAAAAGAGTATGGGATACCATGGATTCCACAAGTGAGGAGATTCGAGAGATCCCTTGCACCTTATAACTTATTGTTGGCTTGAATTTGTCCATCCTAGTTCATAAATTGCATCTTGGTGACATTAACAATGATGGTCACCCAAACCTTGTACAATGAACCTTATTCTTGATCTTTATGGAATATGGAGATATTATTACATATTGTGCATGCCTTAGTGGTCCCCTCTTGACTAGGGCACCCTCCTTTGGAGAATATTCCCTCACATTTATGTATTTTTGGGCATTTATGAGCCCTTTTCCCTAGTTTTAGGGGTTGTAATCTATTTTCTAGCTTCCACTCTTACACAATGCATTGATGATCCTATTTTTGTGCTTACAAGGTATTTATGACTCTATTGGATCCCTTCTCTCACCTATTTCTCCCTCATTCAGGTTTTGTAGCCTCCCTTATGCAGTAGTGTGCCTCCTTATGCTCGTCATGGCTCCACTCCTTGGTTTTTGGTAACTCCTCCTCATGGTGCTAATTCGAGAAAGGGAATATTTTCATTAATCCACCACTCCACTAATTCAAGTTAACTCTCCATGATGAAGCTTAAACCTTACCTCTCTCTAATTTGAGTTGATCCCTTTGGGTTAGAGTTGGCCTCCTTGTACTATAAATTCATATTCCCTCTCCTTGTCGAAGTCAATCTTGAGCTTTGGACCATGTGACTTATGTTATCCAACCGTGTTGGGAATGTTGATAGTATTGAGAGTGTGTTGTGACTTAGAGTGAGTCTAGTTGTTTCCATTTTCTTCCATTACATCGCTATACTAGTCCAGGTTCTCGTATAGGAAGCCAGGAAATGGGAATGGCAAGCTAGGTCACATCCCATAGGCAGTGGAGACAGACAAAAAAGTAGTAGTGGGAGTATTGTGGCTGTCGAAAGAGGTAGTTTCGAGAGTAGTGATACTAAGTGAGTCTCTACCCTTGGATCCATGGTCTCATATCGGGGGTGACCTGTTCAAGCGAGGAAGGATTGAAGGTGCCTACAACTGGGAGGAAAGTTGTCCTACTGCAGCCAGTTGCCCATATTTTGAGATAAGTATTTCTCTTATGTTATGTTTTCATTACATTATTTTATTTGGTATATTTGAAATAATGGTTGATTAGTTGTTTGAGTGTTAATGTATTGAATGTCGGGATCTTCATCTAGGAAGAATGAATCTCATATAATATGGAATTGAGTTTCTATGCTCATTACGTCCTTTCTATTCTTCTTCTTCCTAACCAAAAATTGTAATTTTGGCTTTATTGTATTGAGAGGGGCGAAACCATATGATATATTTCACCCATATATGTTCATTTATGTGTTGTCAGACCTATTCCATTACATCCATAACAATGTTTCCAGTGAAAAACACATTTCCTTTCATTGAAAAAGCTTTCTCTATGTCCAAGCGAGGAATGCTTGACGGTGTCTACGGGTGGGAGGAAAGTTGTCATGCTACAGACAGTTGCCCATATTTTGAGATAAGTATTTCTCTTATGTTATGTTTTCATTACATTGTTTTATTTGGTATATTTGAAATAGTGATTGATTGGTTGTTTGAGTGTTCATGTATTGAATGTCAGGATCTTCATGCAGTAAGGATAAATCTCGTATAACATGGAATTGAGTTTCTATGCTTCGTTACCTTCTTTCTATTCTTCTTCTTCCTAACCAAGAATTGTAATTTTGGCTCCATTGAATTGAGAGGGGCACAACCATATGATATGGTTCACCCATATTTTCTCATTTATGTGTTGTGAGACATGTTCCATTGTGTCTGTAATAGTGTTTCCAGTGAACAACACCTTTAGTTTCATTGAAAAATCTTTCTGGATGTCCAAGATATGTTTGTTTTTGTTCGAAAGTTTTGTGGTGCCAAGATGAGCGCACATGTAATTTGATTGTAAATGTTTTGTTTACATATATTTTCTTAGTTGCAATTCTGAGGATGAGTTATGTATTCTATATGTAAAAGTAATCGATGGTTGGAGTGTGGAAATCATACGATCTGATTTTTATTAGTGAGAGATGATTGTAGGGGATAGTGATCAAGATCTGATTTTGAGGGTTGTAGTTGCAGCCAGTGTTCTTTCTTTTCTATGGTTTAGGTGTGGTTGTAGAGTGCAGCCTATGGATGTTCCATGATATGTGGTTTTCCTTACTTTTTATACTCACTAACAACACACACATAATAGCACCAAAAAAATAGATTAATTTGCAAATAACAATGACATTAATACTTGATTATATATAAATTATGCTATCAAACAAACCAAAAGTACATAAAATAGTTATTCACACCGAATATGATGTTTATCATGTATTATTCATGTTCTTGTTTCAAATTACGACCCTTAGCTCACACTTTGGAAATTATTAATTGAATGTCACAATAAATTATTTAATTAAGTGGCGTAATTAAATAATTAAGTGTCGCAATTTTAGTTATAATTCAATCTCTAGAGTTAAAAGTTTTAATTATTTGGGTGAATGGTTAGTCATCTTAATAGTAATTTGTGTATATGTGTTGTGCTTAAACTTAATTAAGTCTTAATTCTAGCACATTTGGCCTTATCTCAAGGGTCGGGGACATTACAAGTGGTATCAGAGCATAAGGTTTCAACTCTACGGTTGTTGGGCCTTCTATGAAGTTTCATGTCACCTTGTAAACATGCATTTGCATTGGATGCATGCACCTTAATAGAGTTTCACATGTAAGTTAGTTAATTAAATTGTCATCTTGGTATGGCTATGGACTTGATGTTCATCCAGTAAGGAGAAAGCTTGGAAGGATTTCTATCCCCTTTGTCCAATTAGGGAGATTGTAACTTAGAAAAGTTGGCTAGTTACTTTATAAACTAGAATAAAAGTAGTTTCAATGATAATGAACTTATACCAATGCGTAGTTTACTAAAATAATGTTGATAATGAACACATTGCAGCTCCCATGGATTGATTGAGCAAGCGGTGTTTCCACTAAACTAATATTTAACCAAACCTATGAAGATAAAATATTCAACAAGTACAAGTTCAGCAGTAGGAAGTCAGAGATTGGATATGGATTTTGAGGAAGGAAGGAGACCATATAGTACTGAAGAGGAGTTTTTTGAGGGAAGAAGTTCAATTAGACATAAGAGGAGCAGTGAATCGTTAAGCTTGGAGGATTCAGTGAGGAAGTGTAGAGAGGATAATGAAAGGATAATTCATATCTAGGAGTAAATTATAAATGACCTAAAATCATTGAATACCATCCAACGATCCGCTGAAAAGAGTCATAGAAGAGGTCATGTGAGGTCTGGATCCTATTTAAGGAGACCTCATAGCTCAAAGAGGAAGAAGGGGTATGAATTAAGTAGTACAGAGAGTAGTCCTGAAAGATCTCTAGTAACATACAACTTGATGAAGACAAAATATCTTGGAGGAAGTTTAAGAAATACTTTCAAAAAGAATACCTCTCTGAGCACTACTATGACAAGAATATGGAGGAATTCTTTGAGCTTAAGTCGGGAAGCATGACTATGGAGGCCAATGAGAAAAAGTTTCTAGAACTTTTGAACTATGTGGACTTCATCAAAGATGAGAAGTTAAAGATTTAAAGGTTCCTAAGTGTCCTTCCTGAATCTTATAGAGATAAAATCCAATATGATAGACCAAAGAACCTTAAGGATTCCATCTGGAAGGAAAAACACTTATATGAACAAAATAAGAGCAAGGACCCATATCAAAAGAGTTGAAAGGATATGAAGAAGAACAAGCAGGAGCATAGAAAGAAAGGTTTCCAGCCTTCAAAGTTTAGTAATAGTAATTTTTATCAACAAGGACAGTCAAGGGAAGATCCTTCAGGGAAAAGACCACCTGTGGAATGCTGGATATGCAAAGAAAATCATTTTTCTAGTCAATTTCCCATATAAGAAAAATAACCTTCATAACATTAAAGAGGCTTCAAATGTTGGAGATGTAGGTGAAAGTTTTCAAAGGATCTATGCATCTCTGGATGGGAGACAATTTGACCACCAATACCGAATGATTGAGGTAGAAGGTAAGATTTCTAATAAAGCCATAACTATTTTGATTAATTCGGGAGCTAGGAATAGTTACATTGCACCTAATCTAGTTGAGAAATTTCATTTGAAGAAAAGTAAACTTGAAACAACAAGTCTAGTACAGTTAGCTACATGATCCAAGAGGAAAATCATTGAATTTGTAAAAGTGTGTCCTTTAGAAATAAATGGAATTAAAACCTTTGTAGATTTAAACATCATACCCTTGGGGTCATATGTTGTGTTGATCGACATGGATTGGTTGGATGAACACCATGCAATTCTAGATTGCCATAATAAAACTTATACTTGTTTGGATGAAGAAGGGAACCGAGTGACAATAAAAGGTATACCTAGACCCATATCCCCGAGGCAGATCATAGCTCTACAGATGAAGAAATGTCTTAGAAAGGGATGCCAGTTATATGCAATTCATGTGGAAGAATCAAAATAAGGAAAAGAGCCAGAGCTGCAGGATTATCCAATAATACAAAACTTTGCAGATATATTTCAAGAACCTCCAAGAATACCTCCTAAGAGGGACATTGATTTTTATATCGACTCAATGCCAGGAAAAATACCTTCATCTAAAGCACCTTATAGAATGAGTAGTCCAGAGTTAAAGGAATCACAAATGCAGTTAGAGGAGCTACTAAAGGAAGGTTACATAAGGCCCAATGTTTCACCTTGGGGAGCCCCTATGTTATTTGTGAAGAAGAAAAGATGGAACTCTAAGACTTTGTATAGATTATAGATAGTTGAACAAAGCATCATTTAAAAACAAGTACCCCTTACCAAGAATCGATGACTTGTTTGATCAATTGAGAGGAATCAAGGTTTTCAAAAATAGATTTGAGGTCAAGATACCACCATATTAGAATTAAGAATGAAGATATCAGTAAGACAACATTCAGAACAAGGTATGGACACTATGAGTTCATAGTAGTACCTTTTAGTTTAACAAATGCACCTGCAGTATTCATTTGTTTAATGAATGGAGTCTTCAAAAAGTACTTAGATAATTTTGTGATTCTATTCTTGGATGAGTTCCTTAATATTCCAAGACAAAAGAAGAGCATGAATAACATCTAATACTAGTAATGCAAGTGCTTAGAGAACATCGGGTGTATGCCAAATTAAGCAAGTGTTCTTTTTATCAAGGAAGAATCCACTACCTAGGGCGTATCATATATGAAGAAGGTGTTACAATAGATCCTGAGAAGATAAGAGCCATTATGGAATGGCTGACACCTAAGAATGTATCAGAATTCAGATCCTTCATGGGGTTAGTTGGATACTACCGAAGGTTCATCAAAGGATTCTCGAAGTTGGATCATCTTATCACATCCTTGCAAAAGAAAGGTGTAGAGTTCGAATGGAATTCTAAGTGTGAAGATAGTTTTCAAATACTTAAGGAAATTCTTACCAATGCACCAGTGCTAAAAATTGCGGACCCTAAAGGAAACTTTGTTGTATGCACAGATGCATGCAAGCAAGGCATTGGTGGAGTATTAATGTAGGATGGACATGTGATCAGTTACAAATATAGAAAGTTGAAGGAACATGAGCAGAACTATGCCACCCATGACTTAGAGCTTGCATCTATCATCCATGCTTTGAAGATGTGAAGATATTATCTTATGGGTAAAAATTTTGAGCTGAGAACTGACCATGATGGGAAAAAATACTTGTTTGAGCAGCCTAATTTGAATGCAAGACAGAGGAGGTAAATGGAGTTATTATGTGAATATGACTTTGACATCAAGCATATCAAAGGTAAGGAAAATAAAGTAGTGATGTGCTTAGTAGGAATATATATGTGGTGCATGTAGCAGCTATCAGCACTAGCACATCGGATTTAAAGGATAAGATCATTGAAGCCATTGTTACAGATGAACTTTATTAGCAGGTGGAAGAAGGATTGGAACAACAAAAAATTCCACAGAAATTTGATAAGTATAAGTTTAAATAAAATGAGATACTCATGCACATAGATAGAGTTTATGTGCCTGATGTCGGAGATATAAGGAAGATGGCTATAAAGGAAATGAATGATGTTCCTTATGTTGGACATTCAGGTTATCATAAGGCAGTAGTAGAAGTAAGGAAACAATAATATTAGTTAGGGATGAAGAATGATGTTGCAGAATATATAGCTAGGTGCATGGAATATAAAAAATTTAAAGTTAAGCATCAACATCCAACGGGATTGTTGCAGCCCTTGCCAATACTAGAATGGAAATGGGATGTAGTGATGATGCATTTCATCTCCAACTTACCTAAGATGATATTGAAAAATGATGCTATCATGGTTTTGGTAGATAAGTTGACAAAGGAAGCACACTTCATTACAGTAAAGACAACTCAATATTTACAGGAAAGAAGTAGCCAGATTGCATGGTATTCCGAAGTCTATAGTATCAGAGAGAGATGAAAAATTCACTTCTAACTTTTGGAAAGGATTGTTCGATGGGTTTGGTATAAGTCTAAACATGAGTACAACATACCACCCTCAAACAGATGGACAAACAGAAAGAGTTAATTAAGTAATTAAAAATATGTTAAGGATGTATGTGATGGATCAAAGGAAATGGAGGATCAGATGGTTAAGATAAAGCAGAATCTAAAGGAAACTCGAGACAGGAAAAAGAGCAATACATATTAGAATAGGATTTCCACACAGTTTCAAGTTGGATACCATGTGTTTTTGAAAGTTAGACCCAAGAAGAGTTCCTTAAACTTGGGAAATTACTCCAAGCTAGCTACCAAATATTGTGGACCTTTTGAGGTCTTAGATAAGATAGGACCTATTGGTTATGATTTGGCCCTACCTACTTGTGTTAGAGTACATGATGTGTTTCGTGTGTCTTTATTGAAAAAGTATATACATGATGCTAACATTGTAATTGATTGGAATGTGATCCAGGTAATTATAGTGCTTTTACTTTCTTTGTTGATATATCTACATGTATGAACATGGTACTAATCATGTGGTCAAATGGATTATTATTCAGTGGAACTGAAAGGGTATTTTTCGGTACAACATGTTTCCATTGTAGGTAGCAAAGTCAAGTTGCTTTGGAATTGAGAAATCTGGAAGATAAAAGTCCAATGAACCCATTACAGTCCTGAGGATGCGACTTGGGAGATAGAGGATGCAATGAGGAAATCATACCCTGATCTATTTTGAATTTTTGTGGCATGTATGTAATATGCATCGAGGATGATTCATTGTTTAAGAGGGATGTAGATGTAATACCCCAGTTGTTAAGCCCTGAACTTATGATCATTCATATGACTTATGTTCTTTTGCATTATGACCTTATGATATTTTATGTAACTATGGAATTATGTTCCTTTGCATCTTAGTGTGATTAATCACTTGTGATCCTTGTTTGATAATGTGAATTATGGACTTTGGCATTAATCTTAATCATAATCATTGTTATTGTTGTTATCAGTAATGGTTTTTGCTATTAAATAAACAATTGGCTCAACAAAGAAAACTAAAAGAGTATGTGAGACCATGGATTCCACAAGTGAGGCGGGGTGGGGACATCCCTGGCACTTGTTGTTATCAGTAATGGTTTTTGCTATTAAATAAACAATTGGCTCAACAAAGAAAACTAAAAGAGTATGTGAGACCATGGATTCCACAAGTGAGGCGGGGGGGGGACATCCCTGGCACCTTATAACTTGTAGTTGGCTTGAATTTGTCCATCCTAGTTATAAATTGCACTTTGGTGAAATTAACAACAATGGTCACCCAAATCTTATACAACGAACCTTATTCTTGATCTTTATGGACTATGGAGATACTATTTCATATTGTGTATGCCTTAATGGGCCCCTCTTGCCTAGGGTTCCCTCCTTTGGAGAATATTCCCTCACATTTATGTATTTTTGGTCATTTATAATCCCTTTCCCTAGTTTTAGGGGTTGTAATGTATTTTTCTAGCTTCCACTATTACACAATGCATTGATGATCTTATTTTTGTGCTTACAGGGTATTTATGACTCTATTGGATCCCTTCTCTCACTTATTTCACCCTCCTTCATGTTTTGTAACCTCCCTTATGCATTAGTGGGCCTCCTTTTGCTCATCATGGCTCCACTCCTTGGTTTTTAGTAGCTCCTCCTCGTGGTGCTAATTCAAGAAAGGGAATCTTTTCACTAAGACACCACCCCACTAATCCAAGTTAAGTCTCCATGATGAAGATTAAACCTTACCTCTCTCTAATTTGAGGTTATCCCTTTGGGTTAGAGTTGTATGTTGAATAGTAACTTCAAAGGATATTCTAAATCTATTTTACTGATGTAGCCCAATAGAGATGTTATTATTCCTTCGGCGAGGTGTTACTAGTGTCTTTGCTCATCATAGAGTCATGAGGTAAAGCCTCCATTGTAATTCGGGTCAATAGTACCCTAATTAATATAATATAATATTGTATTGAGTATTCCTATGTTAAGTGGGCCCAATTTGTTAGGTTAAATGCCAAGTGACAAAAAGAGTATAAATAGAGGAGATGTGTTCCTCATTTGAACACACACTCACTTGTGCACAGTGCATAGGAGAGAGATATATATATATATATATGTTGGCCCAGAGGTGCACCTATCTGGGGTCTTATCTTTTACTCTTTATACATCTTATACAGAGGAATTTTTGTTGGGTTTTCTTCCCCATGAGGGTTTCCTAGGATAAATCTTTGTGTTCTTTTGTGTGGTTGTGCTTGTATATCTTTCAATGATATTTTGATTATGGTTATGTTTTTATGATGCTAAATGTTATAAGATCTGATATAACCATTAAAAACTTAACATGGTATCAGAGCCACCTTGAAATAATTCTTTGTACAGTCAAAACAGTGCTACAGCTACAACTATTGAAGATTAGGGTTTCATGCTTGAAAACCCTAAAAGACTAAAACTAGTCATTTTGGTGCATTTGCTATATTTCGAGATTGGAGAAGGATCATGAGGTGAAACTTTTACATGCTGAATATAAATTCTTGATGTACCCTGTGTACAATTTTCAGCCTCAAATTCGCTATATTATAGGAGATATGATTCCTCCAAATCAGGGTTCCATCCTCTCCCAGGATTCATCCGTAAATAGGTGACCTAGGGAGAATTGCTATATCTCGGGGTACGAAGGTCCAAATTAAATTTTGTAGGATTTTCCAGATAGGGAACGAACTATACTTTCTGTGGTAAAAGTTTCAGACCATGAAGGTAAAACGGTGACATGTGGAAATCCATACAAGTTTGCTATGCTAAACAGTCCCAAAATAAGTCACCTTGGGAAAACTTGCATAAGTGTTAATTGGTGAAACCAATTCTGCTCTAACCTATGGTATTGGAAAGAAAATTAAAAAGGATACCTCAGTACAAAGTTTCAGACACAGAAGAGCAGTTCTTTTAGAGATACCACAGAAACAATATCAAGAATTTCTCTAGAATAAATTGAAGAAAACTAGGGCATCAGACATTTTGCATTTCTGATCACGGTTTTGGGAAAATGAGTATGTTGCTCAGCTTGCCTTGAGGAGGCACATATTTCTATCCAATCAGATCTAAAAGATAGCTAAGTTTAAAAATTAGGGTTTCTCTATCAAACCCTAGGTCGACCGAAAGCAGCATTCCAGAAAAGGATTTTATGCCAGCATGAGATTGAAGCAATCTCATTGGTCAAAGAAGAAGCTGCAGATCCAGAAGGAGATGACGAAAAACAAACAAAGATAAGTATTTGAATTGTCTTTCTTGTATATGTTGTGTATTATGCATGATATAATGTTTGCATTAAATGACAGTATACTACTAATATGTATGTTATGGGTAAGTAGCCCATGGTGCTATACAACACTCCATTGCTACTTATCTAGAATGAAACCTCTTTGCTGACATATTGGATTAAGTGCACAATATCAATGATGTCATGGTAGATATGGAAGGAATCTATAAAGTTTCTTTGAGATATGAATGAATGTTGTATTGGCTAAACAGTTGCATGATGCATAAGAATTTGTCGTTGTCCATATGTACTATGAAATTGTTCTAACCATGCAACTGGTACATTTGACTTGTAGGAAAGGTCATGTACAACCGCCTACAAGAAAAGGAGGATGAGACTTGTTCCGAAGAACAAGTGATGACAATTCAAGATTCAATACTATAAACATAAACCTGGATCTCCTAGGGTTAGAGACACTGTGACGGAAGAAAGAGCCGCCGGAGAGCGGTAGATCCACCTCGAGAGATGAAGACCATCTTGGACATGAGATATAATTCATGTAAATAAAAGTATGATGGGACTTCCAAACCAAATTAAGAGGCCTCGGACACGCTATAGTTGTGCGACACAATTGGGTGACATCATTGATGCAAACCCTTCTAGCTATGGAAGAAGCTATGATCAAAGAGTAACAGTTGATCATGGGGAATGATGTCTAGGATATGATTCTAAGACCTGAAGGGAAGTCCGTAGTGTCTTCCATATGGATCTACAAGAACAAGTATATAGAGCAAGGTTCGTGGTTTGTCTCAGAAAGAATATAATATGGTATGACATACTCTATTTACCAAACACACTTCTCCGGTGATGTAGAAGTATATATCGAGCAAACAACCACCTGTACAAAATATGCTTTGTATGAGCTCAAAAGGAACCCATAGATAAGCACATCCAGGAGCTTGACAGATCACCTAGAGTGATGAATATCTTAACCTTTGCTACAATGTTGAATATGGAAACCTATAGAAGACAACAAGCTCACATATGGGTGCAAGAGAAATTTTTTGACAAAGTTCAAGATAAAGGGATCTTGGTATCTAGTAACCTAAGATGGATACATAGTAGCTGAGGATGCTACCTGTCACTCCAATACATAATGTAAAGGGAAGATTATGCTCCACTTCAGGGGGAGTGACAATAGAATATCTCTGAGTTCGACATGGTACGACATGATGGTCAGCTTCCTGATGGACCGAGTCTTTACCAAGAGTAAAGTGGGTTCCAACCTTCAAGGTTGAATGCAGAAGACTAGGATATGTTGATGACGTGGCAGAATGAACTCAATGATAGATGCAATGATGGAAGAATACCAAAATAATGTTTGGGATATAGTAACCAAACTAGAAAGCAAGAGTGGTATCTTCCAAGTTGATTTGAAAGATAAAACATGCTGCTTGGAAGTCTTCAAAAATACAAGATTTGTGGCTAAAGGATTCTCTCAGAGAGAGGGAATTGATTATGAAAAGACACTTGCTCCAAGAAGCAAGGTACACTTCCATCAGAACTATCATGGCACTTGCTTCCATAATGAAGTGGGATATACACCAGATGGATGTAAAGACAAGCCTTCCTTAATGGTGTGATTGAAGAAGAGGTTTAAATCGAATAGCCACAAGGATTTGAAGTCAAAAACAGAGTGACTCATGTATGTAAGTTGAAAAAGACTCTGTATGGACTAAAGCAAGCTCCTAGAGCTTGGTATGGAAGAATAGATAGCTTCTTGGCAAGCATGAACTTTACCAAGAGTAAAGTTGATCCTAACCTTTACCTTAAGGTTATGGATGATGAACCTGACATATTATTGTTGTATGTGGATGAGCTATTTCTAACTGGAAATGAGAAACAGATCACAAATTGCAAGAAGATGCTAGTTGAATAATTCGAGATGAAAGATTTTGGATTGATGCATTATTTCCTCGGGATGGAACTGTGGAAGAGCTCAGAAGGAACCTTTCCAAACCAGGGAAAGTATGCTATGGAAATCTTAAAGAAGATTTGATGTGTTGGATTGTAAAGCCATGGACACACCCATGGATACCAACATGAAGTTGTTGTCTGATGAGACATCAGAGTTAGTGGAGATGACTCAGTGCAGACAGATTATTGAGTTGTTGATGTATCTTACAAACACAAGGTCGGATATATGCTTGATTGTAAACACCTTGAGGCAGTATCTAGTTAAACCTAGATGGGTTCACCTAATAGCTGCAAAGCATGTGATGAGGTACCTAAAAGGTATGATAGACTTGGGACTTTACTATGGTAGAGATCATAACTACAAATTATATGGATATACAGATTCAGATTAGGCGGGAAGTGCCGCAGACAAAAAGAGCACCTCAGGTGGATGTTATTTTCTAGGATTCACCATGATCCCATGGTTTAGTCTAGTGTTGCTCTCAGTATATCTGAAGCAAAGTACATTGCAACTTGCTCTGTTATTTGGGAAGCCATATGGATTCAGAAAGATGATGTAAGATGATGTCACGACTATTTTACTTGGAGTTGGATACCACAGTGATTCTTTGTGACAACCAAAGTTGCATAAAGATGAAAAAGAATCCTGTGGAATATGGTACCGAAGGGAGACATAAAACTCTAGTATGTGAGTACCGATGAGTAAGTTGTTGATTTGGTCACCAAGATTCCGTGACAAGCTTGGTGTAGTTCGAAAATACTTTCCTCTCAAGGAGGAACAGTATGTTGACACTGAGGTATTTCCTCACAAGGAGGAAAAGTGATGGGACTACAAATGATGGACCCTCTTTGAAAAGGAAGATCAGGTCGTAGACGTGAACCCTCCTCGGACAAAGGGGGAGGAGATTGAACTTCCTAGGAAAGGGGGAGTAATGATGAGACTGACATCGATGATGGATGATAGTGATAATGGTCTGACATTTATTTGTGGACAATAGTATCCTCTCTTGAGGATGGTAGGTATAACACTGTGTGCATGAGAGTGGTCCTTACTAGTTAAAGGATGACCCTGCAAGATGTTACTCTCGCATGGAGAATACTCACATTCAGTTGCGAATACCATAGATTAAACACTCGCTCAGGAGTGGTTCTAACCTCAGTGGTCTGGATGCTCTACAATGAGTCCTCACGGATGCATGGACTAACATTGTGTGTGCAGTCGAGATCTGCCTTGCAGACTATACTCTTGTATGGAAAGTATGCCTACATTCATATGTAGATGCCATAGAACAACACTTGCTTGGGAGTGGTCCTAACCTGTGTGGTATGGATTCTCTATGATGAGTCCTCATGGATGGCGTAGTATAACACTCACTTGGGATTGGTCCTAACATGTGTGGTATGGATGTTCTACGATGGTCCGACATTGTGTATGTAGTCAAGATATTCTCTGCGGACAATACTCTTGCTTGGAAGAGTATGCCTACACGCAAGTGTAGATACCGTAGTATAACACTCACTTGGGAGTGGTCCTAAACTGTGTGGTATGGATGGTCTACAAAGAGTCCTCACAGACGATAGGTCTAGCACTGGGTGCGTTCGAGATCTACATTTAGTTGTAGATGATTCAACTGATCGATTTCATGGATCATGCCGATGGAGGATTGCATCGTCCTTGGACTTATGTCCTAAAGTGATCAGGATTGATCATCCTGCAAATAGATCATGTGTATTGCAGGTAGCGTGGCGGCAAAGGATCAAGTAGATTGAAGTACAGCAATGAAGGGTCAAGTAGATTGAAGTGCGGCTGAAAAGAATCAAGAAAGATCGAATCACTGCTGCAAAGGATTGAAAGGATCAAAGCGCTGCTGCGAAAGGATTGAAAGGATTGAAGTGCTACTACGAGGGATCGAGAAGATCAAAAGGCTACTATAGAAGATCAAAGTGTTGCTGCAAAGGATCGAGAAGGTCGAAGTGTTGCTGCAAAGGATCGAGAAGGTCGAAGTGCTACTGTAAAGAATCGAGAAGATTGAAGTTCTATTGCAAAAGGATCAAAGTGCTGCTACAAGGGATAGAGAAGATCATAAGGCTGTTGTAGAAGATCAAAGTGCTGCTGCAAAGGATCAAGAAATATCGAATTGTTGCTGCAAAGGATCGAGAAGATTGAAGTGTTGGTGCAAAATGATTGATAAGATCGAAGTGCTGCTACAAAGGATCAGAAGATCGAAGTGTTGTTGTAAAGGATTGACAAGATCGAAGTACTCCTGCAAAGGATCAAAGTATTGCAAAGGATCAGAAGATCAAAGTACTACTGCAAAGGATTAGAAGATCAAAGTGCTGCTATGAAGGATCGAAAGATCGAAGTGTTGCTGTAAAAGGATCAAGTGATCATGTGATGCAGAAGATGAAGACTAACTGTTCCAGTTACTGGTTGTGAAAACTTCCTATGACGTATAGATCTATATCCTCAATGATGTTCCAGATATTATCTCTCTGGTCTCCTATAGTCTATGATGATGTTGTCAGTAGAATAACCTTCTTGTTAAGGGAGAGTGTTGAATATTGTAACTTCAAAGGATATTCTAAATGTATTTTACCGATGTAACCTAAGGGAGATGTTATTATTCCTCCAGCGGGGTGTTACTAGTGTATTTGGTCATCATAGAGTCATGAGGTAAAGCCTCCATTGTAAGTTGGGTCAATAGCACCCTAATGAATATAATATCATATCGTATTAAGTCTTCCTAAGTGAAGTAGGCCAACTTAGCTAAGTGGGCCTTATTTGTTAGGTTAAATGTCAAGTGAGGAATAGAGGAGATGTGTTCCTCATTTGAAAACACACTCACTTGTACACAATGCATAGGAGAGATATATATATATATATTTGTTGGAGGGAGGCACACCTATCTGGGGTCTTGTCTTTTACTTTTTATACATCTTATACAGAGGAAGTTTTGCTGTGTATTATTCGTCGTGAGGGTTTCCCAAGATAAATATTTGTGTTCTTTTGTGTGGTTGTGCTTATCTATCTTTCAGTGATCTTTTGATTATGGTTATGATGCTAAATGTTATAAGATCTTATATAACCATTAAAAACTTAACATTGGCCTCCTTGTACTATAAATGCATATGCCCTCTCCTTGTTGAAGTTAATATTGAGCTTTGGACCATGTGACTTATGTTATCCAACCATATTGGGAATGTTGATAGTATTGAGAGTGTGTTGAAATTTAGAGTGAGTCTAGTTGTTTTCCTTTGCTTCCATTACATCACTCTACTAGTCTAGGTTCTCGGTACAGGAATCCAAGAAATGGGAATGGCGAGCTAGATCACATCCCATAGGCAGTGGAGGAAGATAGAAAGGTACTAGTGGGAAGCATTGTGGCTCTCAAAAGAACTAGTTTCGAGAGTAGCGAGACTATGTGAGCCTCTACCCTCGAATCCATGGTTCAACTTGGGGGTGACCTGTTCAAGCGAGGAATGCTTGACGGTGTCTACGAGTGGGAGGAAAGTTGTCCTGCTGCAGCCAGTTGCCCATATTTTGAGATAAGTATTTCTCTTATGTTATGTTTTCATTACATTGTTTTATTTGGTATATTTGAAATAGTGGTTGATTGGTTGTTTGAGTGTTCATGTATTGAATGTCAGGATCTTCATGTAGTAAGGATAAATCTTGTATAACATGGAATTGAGTTTCTATGCTCGTTATCTTATTTCTATTCTTCTTCTTCCTAACCAAGAATTGTAATTTTGGCTCCATTAAATTGAGAGGGGCGCAACCATATGATATGGTTCGCCCATATTTTCTCATTTATGTGTTGTGAGACCTGTTCTGCGTCTGTAACAATGTTTCCAGTGAACAACACCTTTAGTTTCATTGAAAAATCTTTCTGGATTTCCAAGATATGTTTGTTTTGGTTTGAAAGTTTTATGGTGCCAAGATGAGCGCACTTGTCATTTGATTGTAAACGTTTTGTTTACATATTTGTTCTTAGTTGCATATCTTAGGATGAGTGATGTATTCTAGATGTAGAATTAATCGATGGTTGGAGGGTGGCAGCCATACGATATGATTTTTATTAGTGAGAGATGACTGTAGGGGACAATCACTGGGAGCTGATTTTGAGGGTTGTAGTTGCAGTCGGTGTTCTTTGTTTTCTATGGTTTTGGCGTGGTTGTAGATTGTAGCATACGGATGTTCCATGGTATGTGGTTTTCCTTAATATTTATCCTCACTAACAGCACACACATAACAACACCAAAAAAATATATTAATTTGCAAATAATCAATGACATCAGTACTTGATTATTTATAAACTATGTTATCAATCAAACCAAAAGTACATAAATTAGTTATTCACACCGAATATGATGTTTATCATGCATTATTCATGTTCTTGCTTCAAATTACAACCCTTAGCTCACACTTTGGAAATTATTAATTGAGTGTTTAAATTAATTATTTAATTAAGTGGCGTAATTAAATGATTAAGCGTCGCAACTTTAGTTATAATTCAATCTCTAGAGTTAAAAGTTTTAATTATTTGGGTAAATGGTTAGTCAACTTAATAGTAATTTATCTATATGTTGTGCTTAAACTTAAGTTAGTCTTAATTTTAGCACCTTTGGCCTTATCTCATGCCTCGAGGACATTACACTGTTAACACCCAAAAATTCCTCACCATGTTCATCCCCTAGATTCATTACCACTTACCTTATTTTTCCCCATAAAAACCTTCATTAATATACAAAACCTAACATCAAAACCTATTATTGACTCAAAAGTATTATTTCCAACTCTAAAATAAGGAAATATGGCTTAATTTCCTCCAAAAAGAAGTAAATTCCCCAAATTATGGAAAAAATCCCCTCCCTCCACAAGAAAAAAATGAAAGAAAATATTCAAAATATGGGAGAAAGTAGGGAATTCCACCAAAAACCATTTGACCTCTAATTTCACCCATTTTTGGAGTTTCAGCTACAATTTGTCACCATTGTGTGGAGAACCCCTAAAGCAACTTGGAGACCAAGAGTTAGCTACCTCAAACCGTCTGCAAAGGTCCCAAACTCCCACTCGTTGAGGTAATCTAGCA
Organism: Pseudotsuga menziesii; assembly: GCA_001517045.1. Taxonomy (NCBI): domain Eukaryota; kingdom Viridiplantae; phylum Streptophyta; class Pinopsida; order Pinales; family Pinaceae; genus Pseudotsuga; species Pseudotsuga menziesii. Next base: position 528,775 of record LPNX010013114.1, on the reverse strand, counting down.
CCATATTGAGATTTTCAGTGTAGAACAACATTTTGGGTTTTTAATAGATTTATTGTTGTGATGCATATATTCCCCTTTTATTGTTCTTGTGGTTATGTAAATTACATTTGTTATCTCTTGTTTTGTAATAAAAATAATACTCTCATTTATGTAGTATTTATACCATGAGTAATTATGCATCAAACAATCCTCAATATGAAGGCAATCATGGCCTAAGTGGCTCAACTCACAACACTATTGTTCATATGAAAAACAAAATGGGTCTTTTGCCTTCATAACTATGAAGATCCATGTTGTTTATTAGGTTGTGATGGTAGAATTTAGTGTTTATTTTGATTATATTTTATGTGTGTGTTATATTTTATGCAAATGTGTTTGTTCTTGATTTTTTGTTTTTCATGGTTCTTTTTTTATGTTTTTTTTCTTGATTCGTGTTATTGTTTGCTAATTTGTTTGTAGATTTGTTATTGTTTGCTAATTTGTTTGTAAATTTTATTGTAAAATATTGTGATATTATTTAGGAATACTTTTTCCTTACTAGGGGAATTAGCAACTGGGGACTAGGCTGGTACTCGCATGACACGGGGTCCAGGGATCCATTCCCACTACCACTATACCCCTAGGTACCCCACAACAACCCGTAAGCATGGGACACGGGTAAGCCCGGGTATGATTTGAACTTGTGACCTCTTTTTTACAACATGTGACTTCATATCAAGTGAGTAGCCAATAAACCACACTCATACGGGCTATTATTCATAAATACTTAAATTAAAATGTGTTTAAAATTAAAATATTGAAAATCATATAATGTTATACTTTAGCATTTTAGTAAAAAAAGATAAAAAATGAATAACCTACCACTTTTGTTTAGATTAATTGAAAGGAATAACATAAATATTCTCTTAATAAAAAAGACAAAATAATTAAAGGCATAGTGCTTTTAAGTATTAATATAATTATGAAGATTCGTATTTAATGCATAGTCCAAGTATTAACATAATTATGAAGATTTTTATATCGTGTCCTTCAAATATATAAAGAAATACATTAGAGAATTTTGAAACCCTCGGGGTTTCGAGGAGCACCTTGGATGGATTTCACGAAGGTAAAGCCAAAGCTAGAGTATTTATTACGCCTATTGGTAAATGTGGGTATGATCTGGAGTCTAGGGATGTGAGAGTAGGATTAAATGGAGAGAGTAGTATATTATGAAATGGGCTTACAGGTGAGACAATTGTTTTGAAACATTAGACTTTATTAAAAACATTAGACTTCATTGTTTAACAATTGCTACATAGTAGCCAGTTCTTGTTGTTTTGGATAGAAATAATTGTTTTATATATAGATAATTAAATTACGAGAAAGTAATTAAAAAGCATTGCATAATTGTTTATAAAATGAGATATATTGTGAAATAGGTACTTATGCATTGCAAAGTTGTACATAAAATATGATATTTCTTGAAATAGATAGGAACCCATTCAATATCAATCTCAAATTAAAGTACATATACACCAAAATATGTCAATACCTATAAGATAATGCAAAGTAAATTAGTACTTGAGTTTTGTTTTAGATAATGCAAAGTAAATTAGTACTTGAGTTTTGTTTTAAATGTTTTAGTATATAATTTGTGTTTAGTCTAAAAACTAGAATAATATCACATATCAAAAATATAATTCCAAGGAAAAAAATAGATTTTCTTATAAATATCAAACGAATTATAAAATATATTATTACATGTGAAATGAGAAAATAACATTTTTACAAAAAATATGTATTAGAGCATTTCTACTAAAAAAAATTATATATTGGATAAATAGTGGTAATAGTTTGTAGTTAATTTATAGATAATATGATAGATAGTTAGAAAATGGAGTATAGAAATTTAATATATGGAAAAGAATATATGAAAATAATGTTTTATTAAAAAAAAATTCATTGGTAAATAAAGATAAATGTGGCGAGATAAATATTTTGTTTTTATAAAATTGCATTTAATTTTATTTTGATTTCTTTTTAAAAGTTTTAAATCATTAAATTGGTCATGGTTCAATGTATAATCTTTACCAAATATCATTAATAAAACTATGAAAGACTATAATGGATTATGACATAAAGCAATAGCTTTGAGAGGATTTAAGTAGAAGTGTATAAAAGACCTAGACCTAAAGATTGCAGACAACTCCTCCATGTTGAGATTGCTCGTCGGGGCAAGCATGCCTGAAGGGAACCGCGTGAGAGTGTATTAGAAGGGCAAAATAAACCCCATCCGTGTGAAATGATTACAATATTAATAACAATTTTTCCACCTCGGCTATGACAAATCGTTGCATTAAGTGCTTGCATGTGTATGCGTACATCTATGCGAGGGTAGTTATGGCATGCAATCATTACTAAATAAGAAGGCCTTCCTATTGTAAACTATTAAAATTGCATACAAATTATTATATATCTAAGTTTTCAATGTTAAACTTTGTAAAAGATTTAAATATGAGTTGGTCAAACAAAACTAATGCAAGTCAACTAAATATCGATTACATTATAACCTGCCTGCGGCAGGTTTAATAAAGGAAAGAAGGGATTATATGGTCTTATGGGTTAAGTTTCCCAACTTGCCACTAGATTTTTTGTCACCAAATTTTTTGTCACCAAACATCTTTTGGGTTGTAGGTAATTCCTTGGGTTTGTATGTGGAGATGGATTGGTCATGTTTGATACAAGGGGTGTTATGTGAAGTGTGTATTCTAATAAAATTGGACTTTTGGGAGGGTTTGGTGGAAAAGATTGAGATAATTACAAGGAACGGAGTCCATGTGCAAGAGTTGGAATATAAGGGGGTGTCGTTCAATTGTAACAAATGTCATAAACATGGTTGTAGCGTCGTGGAGTTCTCAATGCCTTTTCGCAAGAAAAATTGGATGAAAAGGGGAGAAGAAACTAATGTTGGATTGGATACAAGGGAGGACAAGAAGTCATTGGATCTCGAAAAAATAGTCCTCATAAATTTTAAGGATCTTAATGTGTTATAGTCGGTAGAGGCCCTTAGTGATGGCTATAAGGAGAAATTTAAAAATTTAACCATGGAATACCATCTATCAAAGAAACGGGATGAAGTACTTCATGACGTAGATGTGACTTCGAAGGATAGTTTTTCCTTTTCAAAAAAAAGTGTCGGATAGGACTGCACCATGTATGCTCTTGAAATATTTGGATCCTTTACATTTGATGTGCCTATTGGTAGGAATTTGGCATTAGATTTTGATCTTTCACAAGTATATACATATAAAGATATGGGGTTCACTAGAGAATGTTTGTTCAAATGGTGGGATTCGTGGCAAATTGTCAAACTATTGTTTAAGGAATGCATTGCAATATTTTGACCAAAATGGAAGTTTGTCAAAAGGATTTCATTCTGGGGTTAAGATTCAAGGCACTCATGTGGAGAAACAATATTATGCATTCGGTCCTCTTAGAGCAAAGTTCCTCCCAGAGCTGGACAAACTCATTTCTTATGAGTGTTTTCCTACACCTTATTTCGCATCAGTTCCTGGCTAGGATGGAGATACGCGCCCTGGTTTGTCTTCGTTACTATGAGGATGAGATTTACGTTTTATGCTTAAACAAAAGGTCTTTTCCATTATGGTCACTGAGCATACGCATGCTTTTACTCCGCAACAACTATCCTGGCAGAGGATGTCGAGCTCCCCGTAAGCGCGACAAAGCGAGAAGGCTTTTGGGGTTGTCACTTTAGATCGTTCTGTTGGGATCATGAATTTTCAGGGTTTGAGAGTCTACTTTCAGTCACTATGAGATGAGCCATTGAAATGTTTCATTACTATAAACTAGTTGTTCCTTTACCTTCGGATGAATTAGCGGTTAGAAGCCCCAACGCCTCAACAAGCTTGAGCTTAATAAATGAAAGGTGGAAGACCAAGCTTATGAACTGCTTTAACTTGGATAAAATTAACAAAACTTAATGCGGCAGTACAAATAATAAAATGCACAACTTCCTCATTGTTATGACCGATTATTGTTGCTCTAAAAAATGAAGGAGGAGATAGGACAACAACAGATTTTAGCTCGCACAGTAGTGTATACACATGTGCTAATAATTTTTCATTTGAACTCTATAAATGCACACCGTTTGTCACATCACGAATAACAACTTCTCTTTTCAGTATAGAATGCTTCAGTGAAATAATGCATGATTTCATTACTCAAAACAGTCGTGATATTGCTAAGACACCTCTTACCATGCTCGTGTCATAGGTTTTACTCTCACCAAGAAGGATTACCTCCCGAAGGACAGCTTGAAAAGGATAAATTTACATAATGCCTAAAAATGGTAGTAAGAAGAAACCAAAAGCCAGTGAGGTTGATTCAAATGTGGAGATCATCTCCGAGACAGAAATCAGATTCGAGGATACTAAGGCCATAATAGGAGCTACCCCAGAGTTCAAATGGGGAGAGATCTATCAAATGAGTAGAGACCAGAATGTCCCCAATGTTGGTCTAGAAGAAATGTCCTTGTATCAAAACATAAACAAATCAGGCATTACTAAGGCCGCTACATGCCTAGAGTTGTTTCCGTGCTTGGATGTTATCGAGTGGATTTTTCCTCAGACAAATCCTTCCACAATGATTATCTCTAATGTAGAAGGAGGAATATTTTGCTTCATTCACTCCCACTTACATAGACTTGGCCTACAATTTTCACCCTCCACAGGTTATGATGACTAATGAGTGGGTCAAAAAGGTAGATATTGATATTTTCAAGTGTGTAAAGAAAATGATGATCACAGGAAAACAATTGCGCCAAAACGAAACCGGCGAATATGAGTCCCTAAGCTTACGGACCCCTTTCAGGATCATAGCTTTGATGTTGAACAGGATTTTTGGCCGAGCTGACGAAACACTGTATAAATTAAGTTGGATTCTGCTAATATATTATGTGGCCTTTGAAGGCACAATTTTCAACTGGGCAGACATCATATCGAAAAGCTTATCATCCTATGTAGTTGCTGCACAAGGAGGTATAACTCAGAAGAATTTTGAGTTTTATATGTCATCTTACCTGATCGACTGCATCTTGTGCAAGCACCCTTTCGCCAAGCTTGGGTGCATTTGGACACGAAATGAGACTCTTGTGTATGTTGCTTATCAGATCCTTGGGGCACATAAGTATGCAGGTTTCTACAACTTTATCTATGAGGAGTTTCTGATGCCCCTTTATGAGCTAATTTTCCTCAAAGAGCCAAATTTCTTGTCTGATAATCCCATGGACGTTATTAGTGAATATGGAGATTACTTTTTCTCACAGGAAGGAACCTACCTGAGGATGTATGGAGGCTCCAAAACTCCATCACTGCTGCCCAAATATGCCATGGACTATGTAGTCCATAAAGAAGCGGTCAAGTAAGTGTTCATAAATGGAGTAGGTGACTTCCTCCATGACATGAAAAAGGAAACCTTCCTGCCACTACCTTTATGCATAGGGAGTTACAAATTCACCAAATTCAAAGGTGCCTCTGAGTTTGTAAAGGAGTTGGAAATTTCTCACTTTGGGGAGAAAAGTTTCCATAGAAATGAGAATAGTGGAAAAGTTGTAGAACATTGCGCGACCATTGGGATACGCTATGAATACTCAGATCACTCCGATGTGGATGAAGAGGCATACATAAGGGCCAGTAACATGACTGAGTTGAGAAAGTGTTTCAAGAAGAAAAGTGGCATCGACGAAAGTAAAGACACGAGCAATGCAACAGAGAAGCAACTGCAGAAACAAAAGGAGGCGGCCTTGAAATTGAAATAGGTCGAGGCAGAGAGAAAACAAAAGGAAGAAGCTGAAAAGGAACAATTAGACGAGGCTTAGAGGTATAAAGAAGAAAAAGAAAGATTAAGGAAAGAAGAAATAGAAATAAAACAAAAGGAAGTCGAGGAGGCGGCTAAAGAACTAAGAAAGAAGGAGGAGGATAAGCTTAGGGAAGAATTAGACCGAGAAACAACTCAAAATGACCCCATAGATCCTCCTTCTTCATCAGGTGGCCACATTCCTTTTGCAGAACTTGGCCTTACTCATTTCCCTCCATCTAAGAAGCACACAGTGGCATGCTTAGATACCATATTTTTTTATCAGACAATAAAGACCATCACTAGAAGGTCTGGAAAAAAAAATTAAAAATGGGATCATAGGTTGATGTGGTTACGGTGACCAAAAAAACTGTCATGGACGGTACTCATAAAGACCCTAAGTTTATGGCCTTTGTGAATGTAACAGATGCATAAGCCAACGGTGATAACGTTAACCGGTTGATGGAAAATGTAGAGCATCAAAAGGAAAAAATTCTCAAGTTGAAAGATACTTTGGTCAAGACAAGAGGAGAAGGCATAGAACTAAAAAGAAAGCACTAGGCTATCCTCTCGGAAAACGAAAGACTCCAAAGGGAATACCAAGTTTTGGAAGTAGAAAAAGGATGCATTGGAAGTGCAGGTGATTATTATGGAGGGAGAGAAAAGAGGTTTTGAAGCCAGAATTTTAGAACTGGAATCAAGGGAATCTGCGGAAAGCCAACAAGTGGGGGAATTAAAAACCCAAGTAGAAGAGTTGGTGGTATAGAAGGGATCCCTGGAGAATCAGCTAAAAATAGCTAATGAAAGAAAGCAGTACATCACTCCGTTCCGTGACCAGGACTGCAACATCTAAAGGAAGATGCACCAAGTTCAAGTTAACCTCTCGGGTGAAACTTATAAAGTAAAGCTGATAGTGACTAGATTAACGAAAATTGCAGTAGAGTCCCAAATTTTTAGGAGAAAAATAATAGAAGTCGGAGAAAAGGTTCAAATCCAGCTAACCTAGATAGAATCCAATTCAAAGTTTCCAGAACACATGGCACAGAAAACAACAGGGGGCTTAAAAATAGAAACGGCACTCCTGGAGCTTTGCAAGAAAGCTTCTATAAGGTTAAGCAATGAAATTGCCAAAACCTTGGAAAAATGTGATGAGTCCTATAAAAAGATATGCCAAGTAAACCATAAATGCAAGCTTTCTTTGGCAACAAAGATCATCGATCTTTCGGACAAATACTAGTATATGGCACATCTACAGGAAAGGATACAAGAGGATGTACAATACATTCAGAAAATGGAAGTTGTCAATAAGGAAGATGTTAAAACTTTGGTTAGGTAGCTTTTGTCAGAAATCACATTTTGGAAGACGTGTATAGATCCGTCCCTGAAAAGGTGACATGTGTGGATACTGGCCATGCACTAAGTGACCATGCAAATGTTGGAGACGGTAAATTACAAGACTATCCCGAAAGAAGCCAATGCATGGGGAGAGTATATTTCAAGTTTGGCATGGCCCGCTTGAAAAATTTTCTTTTATGTATTTTATCATTTTCCTAATATAAGTCACTAGAAGATGAAATTTTGGAATTCGTAGGGTTAGGGAAGTCAATGAGTCACTAGAGGACAAATTGTAAATTTTAATATAAAGAGGTAGAGAGTAGAGTATAACAGACTTTTCAGTAGCACAAGCAGGCTGGATTATTTTGTAAGGAAAACTCAATTTTCCTGCTAATAAAGAAGGACTTACTTGTTGGGAAAGGACTGCACAGGCATTTGCATGGAATGTGTGGAATCTCAAATGTGGAATTACTTCTATTTTGTTTATATACAACTGTGAGATCGTTTTGACTTCTTATGAATGATTTCTTTGATAATGAATGGTTTTGCTTCTATATAAAGATATGTTCATGAATCAAGTAATGAATGTTTTATTATGTCAAAGATTTCTTTGATAATCTTTTTGTTGTGAATAAACATATGAAATTGAAACAGTTATCTGTAAGATTATTATGAATAATTACAACACATTTCTCTATTTATTTTAAATTTGCTCCCTACGGGGATAGAATAGATTAAAATAGAATAGACTTGTTTAGATTCATATTTAAAGAAGTGATTGAGAAAATAGGAATGGTAAGACGGGAGGTAAGAACCTACGCATCACTTGTGAGGTTCTTTTTCATCAATTACTTGCATTTAGTTTAGGCATTTGCATCTCATTCATTCACTTAAAGAAAACTACATAAATGGTGGATCGGGTTGTAACCGGTAAAGATTTAAACAACTTGATCTACAATGGCCATACCGTTAACCTGACGGGTTCCCCATACCAAACGATGAACGATCTAATTGGGATCGATTACTGGAGAGAATCCCTACTGTGGTACTTGGAAATTTTCCAGGCATCAACAGATTTGGCGCTAGAAAGAGGGCTATCAATGCATGGATGGAAGAGAAAAACCATTTGTAAAACATTATACTGATGGAAATACATCTAAAACTACTTTTCCTAAAGATTTCATTCTTCAATATGAAGAACAAGAAAGGGTAAGTTCTAAAGAAAAAGGTTCAGAATGTTTGTACGTTGTCCCATTTCAAGAAGTTGATCACTTTCAGAGACATACAAGATCTTACGTTAAGAAACTTGGAGGATTGAAAGTAATCCCTACGTTACCAGGAAGGCAGGCTCCCAAGAAAGCAATCTCTTATACTCAAGATTTGATTCTTGTAGAAAATTTGGAAGAATTGGTGGATCTATCTTTCCAAGAAATCATTCAACCTCTTGATCAGTTGGGACCAGAGTCTCCTATAGCTCAAGTTTTCACACATTCACCACTGCAATGTCCACCTCGAGTTATGGCTGCAACGGTTAATCAACCGGCATGGAGAGCCAGAACACCACTTAATCTGGTCGTGCCTTTGCATTATTTACCTAAGCACCCAGAACGAGTGTTACCAAAGTTTGATCCCAGAAAAGGCATTTATGTAGAAGACTATTTGAAATTGTTTTATCTCGCTTTGGATCTTTTGAATGTTGAACATGAATATGTTGTATGCATATTATTTCCATATACTTTTGAGCCTAAAGCGTCTTCTTGATTTTTTAGTCTACAAGCCAATTCAATAGCAAACTGTGATACTTTCAAAAGGGTATTTAAAAGCAAATTCAGTATAAAAAAATGGTAGCTACCCTTATGAAAGAGTTATTCTCTATGACGATGGAAAATAAAGAAAAAATTCAAGATTTCAATCACAAGTAAGCAATTTTAGTGCTACAACAAAACCAGGTGAAGAATCTTTGGTGGAATATTATACTACAGCATTATACCCACCTAGAGCAATGTTTGTGAAAAGGACAGTCAAGCCTAGACTGGTAGAAAATTATGATGAAGCCAACAGGGTGGAAGTTGATATTGATAGTATAGCAAAGCACATTTCAGAACCAAAAGTGAAAACCACAGCTAGTAAAAAACCTTTGATGTTAATGAGGCCCATAGAAGAACACTCGAATGAGTTAAAAAATGAGTTCAAGATGGTACAGAAGCTATCAAATAAGATAGTAGACTTATAAAAGGACAAGGGAGCTAGTTCATCTATAAATCCATTCAAGCCTTATTACAAGAAAAGGGAAGAAAGTGGGCAGTCTCAACTGCCTTTAATTAATTATGTTGTTTTAAATTTTAATGAAGTAGATAAACTTTGTCCGCATTGGATAAACTCGATGACTTTGGTTATGAATCAACTATTAGATTCCCAACTGATAGAGCCCGAGATAGAAGAATACCAAACAAACGAGCCATAAGAAACAAAGAAACCACGATGGTCGGATTGGGCACCCACATTGCGGTTGAGCGAAGAAGAGCAGACTGAAGAAATACAAATATCAGCAGTAAATGTTACAACAAGAAGTAAAGGCCTGGTTATGGATCAAAGTTTAGTGCTTCCTAAAATAAAAAAGATAAAAGAAACCATGAAGGAAAATATCAGCACTACTCAAACACAACCTAAGTCTAATCCGATAAACATAAAAGAGACAAATCTAGTAGTTAATAAACCTATGAAAACATTTGCAAACAAAACAGAAAGTACTAAGAAAAGTTAGATAGAGTATGACATGGGGTATGATATTGTTGAAGATATTAAGGAAACAAAAGAAAAATTTTCTTTATTTGAATTATGTAATCTGCATAGCAAAGAAAGAAACTATTGGAAGCCTTTGATCCACAACCCAACAATACTTCAGAAGCCATTGAATCTAATAATGATATTAACAAAGCAAGCATTGGTGGCAAATCTAAATATCAGACTTTGCATTTCCTGTTTTCATTCGAAATTTTTAATCACAATGTACATAATTGTTTGGTAGATTCTGGAGCCTCATCCAATGTTATGCCACTTTCTATTTGTAAGAATATTAATGGCCAACCAACACCATTCATGTCTCGGATTATTCAACTGGATAGGTCTACGGTTAAAGTTATAGGGGAGATGAAGGATGTGCTAATTCGATTGTATGCAGATCCTAGAGTATGTTAGTTCATAGATATTATGGTGGTAGATATACCGGATGCTTATGGATTAATATTGAGCAGGGACTAGTCAAGGAAACTTAATGGTTAATTCGCAATCGATTAGTCTCACATGTGGCTATCGTACCAAACTAGTCAAAATCAGATCAAGATTATGAGAGAACCACATATGAAACAAAACGTAACTCGGCTAGAAGAAAACAACGAGCCGGTAAAGTTCTCATCTTCAGTTTTAGGAAATTACTTTTTAGAGCTTGAACCAGGGAATTACCAAACTGAATGATTCAGTTGTGAATCAGCTACGCAGCTCGGTCTCCTTTGATTCTCGTGGATTGGTGATATTGACTATAACATAGTAAATTTAGTCACTAACGTAGGAAATGATACTAACCAAGTAGCTTTAGAAGATAGATTTTGGATTTTATATTTTGATTGTTCTAAAATGCAAGAAGGATCAAGAGTGGTTTGTGTCGTGATTGATCTTGAAAAGAACAAACAATTTCTCTCTTGTAGGATAGATTTTGAATGCACAAATAATACTGCTGAATATGAAGCTCTAGTCCAGGGCCTGAAGAAATCCATTGAACTAAATGTAAAAAATTTAAAAAAATTTGGTGATTCTGAGATAGTGGTTAGGTAAGTTAGAGACACAATTCATTGTTTATCTCCACACCTAAAAGGATATCAAGTTGAAGTATGGAATTTTATAGCACATTTGAATGCTTTTAATATCAACTCAATTCCTAGATTACAAAACGTTGTAGCTGATTTATTAGCTACTTTTGCTTCCATGTTAGTGCCAACTAATCATAAGTGTTCCATTGAACTTATTTTTAGGCCATCAGTAGCTAATAATATCACAAATCTGAGATTGTTTGATGACGATGAACAGATTATCAATTTTCTGACCAATGACGAAGTTTTCAAAGAATCTGTAATTGATGATGAAGAACATTAAGCAGATTTACAAAATGGAGAGGTGACCAAAGGAAATTTCATGCCCAAAGGAGTAAAGATGCTTGAGGGAATGTTTGATCTACATAATAAATTCAGAAAACCAGCCAACGTCAAAACCAACACTTCATCTATGCAATATGAGCTAATAAATTTAGGGATGGAAGTTGAGCCCAAGTATGTAAATTTGGGAAATTGTTGCTCGCCTAGAGAAAGGAGCCGGTTCATTAATTTTTTTTAGCAATATAAAGATATATTTGCCTAAACATATGAATACCTGAAAACATATGATACACACATCATTCAACATATAACTCCTATTAAAACATGCGTAAAACCATTTCAACAACAACTCAGGAAAATGCATCCGAAGTTAGAGCCTTTAATCCAAAATGAGGTAAAGAAGTTACTAGATGCAAATATTATCTTTAGAGTTCAACATTCTGAATGGGTGGCTAATTTGGTTCCAGTAAGGAAGAAGTCAGGAGAGATAACGTTGTGTGTTGACTTCCAAAATTTGGATAAAGCGTTAGATAAAGACAATTATCCAGTCCCACCGATGGAGAAAATTGTTCAATTGGTATCATGTTCATAATTGTTCTCCTTATTAGATGATTTTTTAGGTTATAACCAAGTATTGGTGGCCGAACAATATAGACCAAAGACTACAATTCGCACTAAGTGGGGAATGTTCACTTATAGGAGAATGTCGTTTGGCCTCATAAATGTCGGAGCTACATTTCAGAGGGACATGGACATTGCATTCCAAGGATTAATCAACCATTGTGTAGTGGTATACTTATATGATGTGACAGTTTTCTCCAAGAAAAGAGAAGACCACATTTTTCATTTGAAACGGATTTTTGACCCCTGTAGAAAATATGGCATATCTTTGAATCCAAAGAAGAGCATTTTCGCGGTTCTGGAGGGAAAATGGTTAGGTCGTATCATCTCAAAGAAGGGGATATCAATTGACCTAGAGGGAGTTGAAGTTATATCTCATATTCCCTTGCCCCATAACAAAAACCTATGCATTCATTCCTGGGCACGAGATATTTTGTTTGAAGGTTTGTACAATATTTTGCACAAATTGTAAAACCTTTGCAGCAAATGGTGAAGCAAAGCGTATAGTTCAAGTGGAGTGATCTTGAGAAGGTCACTTTTAAAGACATCAAAACAACAATAGCTCATGCACCTTCTTAAAGGAGTCTGGACTTTGAAATGGATTTCATTCTATATACAATTCTCTAGCAGCCATGCTCACTCAAAAAGGAGAATTGGGAGATGAATACTTGATATCATTCATGAGCACTGGATTACAAGGGGATGAATTGAATTACCCTGTTGTATACAAACAAGCGTACGCAGTTTTCAAAGCAGTAAAACAATTCAGACCTTATATTTTGAAAAATAGAACCTAAGTTATTGTTCCTCGTCCGGTTGTAAGGTCCCTCTTTGTACAAAAAGAATTGGTTGAGCGAAGAGGAAACTGGGTGATGACACTACAAGAATATGATTTAGAATTCAAACCGGCTACTATCATTAAAGGTTAAGGGTTGTGCAAATTGCTTGTGGAAAGTCATGACAATGAATAGTATGATTGGGAGAACAAAGCTGAATTAAACTTTATTGATGAATGTCCCATTTTCACCACTCCCCAATCGTGGTACAAAGATTTTTAGTGCATTATCTTCAGCAAGGACATCTACCAGAACATTGGAACTCTAAGCAAAGAAGGGCACTTTGATTCAAGTTAGCCTCTTACCAGATAATTAATGGAATGCTTTTCAGGAAGAATTACGATGGAGCTTTTCATATATGTATCGAGAAATAAGATGCATCCAAAGTAGTTAAAGAATTGCACAACAATCTTGCGGGAGGACATTTCTCTGGAGATACTACCGCTCATAAGATTCTTAGATCTAGTTATTATTGGCCAACACTATTTAAAGATGCACATGCTTACACAAGAAAATGTGATGTGTGCCAAAGGAGTGGTGGTATATTGTCAAAAGCAGTTGGGTCATTACAACCCGTCATTATTTCAGAACCATTTGAACAGAGGGGAATATATATCATTGAGGAAATCAATCTGAACTGTTCACTACAACATTGGTATATCCTTATGGCTACAGATTATTTCACACGATGGGTTGAAGCGATTTCGTTGCACAAAGTGAACAAGGATGTGGTCACCAACTTTTTGCAAGAGAACATTATGACCAAGTTTGGGGTTCCAATTTCCCTTGTTTTTTATAATGCATCTTATTTCTCATCTATTAAGAGAACTGAATTTGCTTACGAAAAGGGAATAAAATTACATTATTCAGCAAATTATTATCCTCGGGTAAATGGGTTAGCATCAACAAACAAGAATCTCATCCGAATTTTGAAGAACCCCATTATTGAAAATCAAAGAAATTGGCACACAACCCTTCCAAATGTGCTATGGGAAAATAGGGTCACCCCAAAGAATTCATTAGGAATTTCTCCTTATACTCTGGTATATGGGAAATAAGTTTTTTTACCCCAAAACATTCTACTTCCATCTCTGCAATTAGCTCAAGCCTTACGAGGATTCGGTAGCGAGATCTTACAAGCACGTATTAACACTCTGCTAAAACTTCAAGAATCCAGACAATCGTCCAAAGATAGATTTAACCAACATCGGGACATTGTCAAGAGATGGTTTGATAAAGGAAAATTCGGGAAGGGGAACTTTGAAATAAGAAACTTGGTATTAAAGTGGGATCACTCGCATGACGAGAAGGGAAAACACATAAAATTTCAACATCTATGGGTTGCCCCTATCAGATTGCTGAAAAACTTGGCCCCTCAACTTACAAGTTGCAAGATTTACAAGGACAGGAAGAGAACCTTCCTATAAATGGCCTTGTTCTCAAACAGTACTTCACCTAGGATTTGGGAACACTTTTGTACATAAATAAAACCTTTCTTTTCTCGTTTTCATTTAGTTTGCTTTCCATTTTTGTTTTACTTTGATTCATTTTTTGATTTTTTTTGCTTAGAATAAACCAGCTCAATATTTGACGGTTGGAAACATAGGACTCTGAATAATATCAAAGGGCTTTGAGAATCAAGAGTTGCTTACGAGAAAACATGCATGGTAAAATTTGATCGAAGTTGAGATTCTTTAATTATTGATAGACTGTAGAAAGGGAAGCTAATTTCAAGTCCATACTGAAGTCATTTTAAACCCTATAAAATAACTAAGGTTCATGAGGTCTAGAGTACTATCTTAGGGCTCCATCCATCCTTACAATAATATATGTCTTAGGAAGCTTACTATGATAGACCCACGGAAAGGAAGCAGGTCCGATGGATGTATGTCATTCAAAATAATCCCATGCTACAAATTGAAATCCAAAAGGATTATAGTACAGATTCAAAATTCCAAGACAAGTAGTCTACATCAAAGAAAATATGTTGAAAGAATAAACCAACCGATCAAAACGATTGCTCAGAGAGGTTCTTCTCCGTCCGTGAGCTTGAAACAAGTTTATCACTCACACAAAAGGACATTATAGATGGAAGGACCCAAACCAAATTCTCAAGGTAGAAGAAGCAATCAAGTAAGACTCATAAGATAAATGTCATTTAAAAAGAAAGCATCAAAAGAATTATAATAGCATACGAATGAGGAACAAACAAATACATCTGTATAACCTTGTTACAATCCTATGGAGTCATATCTAGTGGCAACCGAAAGATAGAGGCGGAATGAATTTCATATTTTGGCCTCAAGAGAGTTATCGGGACTCCTAATCCTAGTTACCCTACTCCCAAAAATACGGAAATCAATGTGATGCACAAGAAATTTCATCCTTGGATGAGTCTATTTTGTTAAATGATCTCGAAGGATGCATTGAAGAAATTACTATTCTCTAGTACCATGTAGCGGTCTTATTTTCTAAAGATAGTTTTTCAAAGATCAGTGTTTTCCAGCCAGTCGTGTTGCTGCTGCAACTGCTTCCCCAAATATTTTACATTTTAGGGCCCCTCCTTACCTTTTTGATTGAAAGCTTACTTAGACTAGTTTTTTCAGCTCTAGAGAGTTTATCTTAAACACTTAGTTTTTCCCAAAAGGTTGACAAAGAGGTTTTTTGGATAAGTTAAAACTCATATTTTTCTACCGACATAGCGAAGTAACTTGGCGAGTTTCTCCGACTTGTCGAAGGAACTCATCCAATTGCTCCAACACGTCGGCTTAGGCAAAAGAAGTTCTTCTGCGAAGGGTCGTTTCGGCACAACTCGTTGAACTTGCCGACACAATCGGGAGTAACTCGTGAGTGACCTTCGACACAATCGGAAGGATCAAATAAAGTTCCCGGCGTTTACTTATGGCCCAATTTTCAGAAAGTTTTGAGTTTTCCACCGATGAAAGTGATGAATGAAAAAACCAATAGGAGCTTTTTGGTGAGTTTTCGTTGACACCAACAAAGAAAACTCATCATTTTTTGTCGACACGATTGAAGAAAACTTGTTATTGGCCGTCAATACGGTCGGAGAAAATCATGTTTTACCGTCGATAATGTCAGAGGCATTTGTAAAGATCGTCGATATATATCAGTGATAAAAGGAAAATGACCGCGTTTGCACGCCAAATGACGTTTGACCACCTACCGCATTAAATGCTCCAATGACCACATTAATGACTCTTTTTCAATTTTTTTCACATAAACGGTGCATTGTTATTTTTTTTATCCCGTGAACGTCGTTTTGGAGAGCACCCAACCGCCAGGAAACAACTGGAACTTTCGCACTCAGCCCAACACAGTGTCCATCTCTACAGTTGACACGTAGGGGGTTTTGACCTCGTACTTTTGTCTTTTATTTTGATAAATATTAAAACCTTTATATGTGTGTGTGTGTGTGTGGTAAGGGTTTGGTGTTAGGTGCATCATAGCCATTTTTTACCATTGGTTAACTTTTCCCTCTCTATTCCGTAGCCCTTTTCCTGGTAGGAGAGAATCCATCGCCCTTGGGTTATTTTTGTTGCATTTTGCGCGGCTTGAATCACCTAAAGGATGTTTTTTGTGAAAATATTTGGGCCTCGCGACCGTCTTCATGCCCACTCTCCATAGATTTTTCCTATGGAGTGTTTCCTTTTTCACGTGACTATCACACCAGGAAACTGGTTGTGCGTTCGGTCCTCTTAAAGAAAAGTTCCTCCCCGAGCCAGACAAACTCATTTCTTATTAGTGTTTTCCTACACTTTATTTCACATTAGTTCCTGGCTAGGATGGAGATACATGCCCTTGCTTGTCTTAGTTACTATGAGGATGAGATTTACGTGTTATGCTTAAATGGAAGGTCTTTGCCATTATGGTCATTGAGCATACGCATACTTTTACTCCGCAGTGACTATCCTGGGAGAGGATTTAGAGCTCCTCGTAAGCGCGACAAAACGAGAAGGCTTTTGGGGCTGTCACTTTAGACTGTTGTGTTGGGATCACGAATTTTTCAGGGTTTGAGGGTCTACTTTCAATCACGATGAGATGAGCCATTTAAATGTTTTGTTACAATAAACTAGTTTTTCCTTTACCTTTGGATGAATTAGCGGTTAGAAGCCCCAACGCCTCAACGATCTTGAGCTTAATAAATGAAAGTTGGAAGACCAAGCTTATGAACTCCTTTAACTTGGATAAAATTAACAACCCTTAATGCGACAATACAAATAATAAAATGCACAACTTCCTCATTGTTATGACCGATTATTGTTGCTCTAAAAAATGGAGGAGATAGGAGAACAACAGGTTTTAGTTCGCACAACAGTGTATACATATGTGCTAATAATTTTTCATTTGAACTTTGTAAATGCACACCTTTTGTCACCTCATGAATAACAACTTCTCTTTTCAGTACAGAATGCTTCAATGAAATAATGCATGATTTTGTTACTCAAAACAGTTGCGATATTGTGAAGACACCTCTTACCATGATCGTGTCACAAGTGTTACTCTCACCAAGAAGGATTACCTCCTAAAGGACAACTTGAAAAGGATAAATTTACATGATTCCTAAAAAGGGTAGTAAGAACAAACCGAAAGATAGTGAGGTTGATTCAGATGTGGATATCATCTCCAGGACAGAAATCAGATTTGAGGATACTAAGGCCATTACTGGAGTTTCCCCATAGTTCAAATGGGGAGAGATCTATCAAATGATTAGAGACCAAAACATCCCTGATGCTGGTCTAGAAGAAATATCCTTTTATCAAAACATAAAACATCATGCATTACTAAGGCTGCTACACACCCAGAGTTGTTCCTATGCTCGGAGGTTATCGGGTGGATTTTGCCTCAGACAAATCCTTCCATAATAATTATCTCTAATGTAGAAAGGGAATATTTTGCTTCATTCACTCCCTCTTACATAGCATTGGCCTACAAGATGCCCCCTGCACAGGTTATGATGAGTGATGAGTGGGTCAAAAAGGTAGATATTGATATTTTGGAGTGTGCAAAGAAAATGATGATCACAGGAAAACAATTGGGCCAAAATACAACTGACGGATATGAGTCCCTAAGCTTACGGACCCCTTTCACGATCATAGCTTTGGTGTTGAACGGAATTTTTTCCCGAACCGACGAAACACTATATAAATTAAGTTGGATTCCTCTAATATATTATATGGCCTTTGAAGGAACAATTTTCAACTAGGAAAACATCATATCAAATAACTTATCATCCTATGTAGTTGCTGCACAAGGAGGTCTACCTCATAAGAGGTATATGTCATCTTACCTAATCGACTACATCTTTTGCAGGCACCCTTTCTCCAATCTTGGGTGCATTTGGACACAAAACGAGACTTTTGTGTATGTTTTTTATCAGATCCTTTGGGCACATAAGTATGCAAGTTTCTACAAACTTATTTGTGAGGAGTTTCTAATGCCCCTTTATGAGATAATTTTCCTCATAGAGCCAAATTTCTTGTTTGATAATGCCATGGACGTTATCTACGAATATGGAGATTACTTTTTCTCACAAGAAGGAACCTACCTGAGGATGTATAGAGGCTCCAAAGCTCCGCCACTACTGGCCAAATATGCCACCGACTATGTAGTCCATAAAGAAGCGGTCAGGGAAGAGTTCATAATGGAGTAAATAACTTCCTCCATGACATGAAAAAGGAAACCTTTTTGTATAGGGAGTTACAAATTCACTAAAGTCAAAGGTGCCTATGATTTTGTAAAGGAGTTGGAAACTTTTCACTTTGGGGAGAAAAGTTTCCATAGAAATGACAGTAGTGGAAAATTCACAGAACATTGCGCGACCGTTGGGATACGCTATGAATACTCAGATCACTTCGATAAGGATGAATAGGCATACAAAAGGGCTAGTAAAATGAGTGAGTCGAGCAATCATTTCAAGATGAAAAGAGGCATCGGTGAAAGTAAAGACACCAGCAACGTAGCACAGAAGCAGCTGCATAAATAAAAGGAGGAGGCCTTGAAATTGCAACGAGATGAGGAAGAGAGAAAACAAAAGCAAGAAGTTGAAAAGAAACAAGCAGAAGAGGCTCAAAGGTAGAAAGAATAATAAGAAAGATAAGGAAAGAATAAATAGAAAGAAAACAAAAGGAAGACAAGGAGGTGGTTGAAGAACTAAGAAAGAAGGAGGAGGAGGACAAGCTCATGGAAGAATTTGACTGAGAACAAATCAGAATGACCTGATAGATCCTCCTGCTTCATCATGTGGCACAATCACAGGTGGCCACATTCCTTTTGTAGAACTTGGGGCTTACTCCTTTCACTCCATCTAAACAGCACACAGTGGCGTGCTTAGATGCCATCTTTTTTTATAAGACAAGACAAACCATCACGAGAAATTCTGAAAAAAGGTTAAAATTGGGATCATATGTTGTGTGGTTACGGTGACTAAAAATATCGTCATGGAGGGTACTCATAAAGACCCTAAGATCATGGCCTATGTGAATGTAGCAGTTGTACAAGCCACCGTTGATAACGTTGACTGGTTGAAGGAAAATGCAGAGCATCAAAAGGAAAAAAATGCTCAAGTTGAAAGATACTCTGGTCAAAAAAAGAGGAGAAGGCATAGAACTAAAAAGAAAGCATGAGGCTATCCTCTTGGAAAAAGAAAGAATCCAAAGGGAATACGAAGTTTTGGAAGCAGAAAAGGATGCATTGGAGGTGCAGGTGATCATTATGGAGGGAAAGAAAAGAGATTTTGAAGCCATAATTTTAGAAATTGAATCAAGGGAATCCACACCAAGCCAACAAGTTGGGGAATTAAAAACCCAAGTAGAAGAGTTAGTGGTACAAAATGGATCCCTGGAGAATCAACTAAAAATAGCTAATGAAAGAAAGTAGGACATCACTCCGTTCCATGACCAGGCCTGCAACATCCAAAGGAAGATGCACCAAGTTCAAGTTAAAATCTTGGGTGAAACTTATAAAGTAAGGCTGATAGTGACTAGATTAACGGAAATTGCAGAAGATTCCCTAAGTTTTAGGAGAAAACTAATAGAAGTCGAAGAAAAGTTTCAAAGCCAGTTGACCTGGATAGAAGCCAATTCGAATTTTCCAGAACACATGGCCCAGAAAACAACAGGGGGCATAAAAATAGAAATGGTGCTCCTGGAGTTTTGCAGGAAAGATTCTGTAAGGATAAACAACGAAATTGACAAAACCTTGGAAAATGTGATGAGTTCTATAAAAAGATATGCCAAGTCTATAAAAAATGCAAGCTTTATTTGGCTGCAAAGATCACTAATCTTCCGGAGAAAGACCAACATATGGCACATCTACAGGAAAGGATACAAGAGGATGTACAATACATTCAGAAAATGGAAGTTGTCAACAAGAAAGATGTTAAAACTTTGGTTGGGAAATATTTTTTCAGAAATCATATTTTGGAAGATGTGTACAGATCCGTCCCAAAAAAGGTGACATGTGTGGAGACTTAGCTGGCCATGCACGAAGTGACCATGCAAATGTTCGAGCCAATAAATTACAAGACTATCGCGGAAGAAGCCAACGCGTGGGGAGACTATATTTCAAGTTTGGCAGGGCCCGCTTGAAAATTTTGTCGATTTATATTTTATTATTTTCCTAATATAAGTCACTAGAAGACGAATTTTTGGAATTCCTAGGGTTAGGGAATTCGATGAGTCACTAGATGAAAAATTGTAAATTGTAATATAAAGAGGTAGAGAGTACAGTAGAAGAGACTTTTCGCTAGCACAAGGAGGCTGGATTATTTTGTAAGGAAAACTCAATTTTTCTGCCAATAAAGTGTTAGGATTTATAATCGTCCCTTGACCAAACTGTCTATTATACTATTTTAGCCTAACTTAGTAGTTTTATTTAATTATTTGGTTCCACTAGTACCATTGGGTCCACTTGGCCTAATGGGGCACATGTACCAGTTACTAGAGTGTGGGGAACACCGATAGAGGCTAACTTCCACTGACTGCACTTGCATGCATCAGTTTAGGCGCATCATAGGACATTCCCTACATTTTAGGCCATTGGGAATCCCATCACCAACCTCCTTCAGTCAGTTGGAGTTGGAACTAGTTAAGCTTAGTTATTTTTCAGTTACTTTTAGTTAGATCACAATCAGTTCAGTTGGCGCCAATTATGCATGGCTGCATGTGGATAAGGCACCTTTTCTCACCTACCACTTCACTTAGACTAAGTTAATTGATTTGAACTAATTGCTTGACTATATTTGACATTGGGAGTTAACTACTTGGACTCTGATATTGATTGAGACATCTTTAGTTAGCTAGTTAGTCACAGTTAGTCACATCTAGTTGGTAGATTTGAAATCATTTCTCATGATTCAAAATATTTTCCTATGTAACACTATTATAACATTGGATTATGTAATGAAGATAATACTGTAATTCTCTGAGCAATACTTGTATGTTTCCTGTGAGATTTGATTTGTTCAGTTTTCCTAATTCATTCTTATTCACTACATCAATAATATTTGACTCATTGCTTGAATATCTAAATGGCACAGAAATTCTAACATGGTATCAAAGCCATTTCAAGAAAGATTCATGTCTATCTACTCTCCATTGAACACCAAAAGCAGTTGGGTTTCCACAGAAGTCCCGCAAAGAGTGCCTTGCTTCCTCTAAATTTATTCAGAGTAGCGGTGTGGGTGTGACGAACCCTGAGAAAGTTTTCATGTCGAGAGGGAAGGATTGATTCTAACATATTTTGAATATTTTTGTAGTAATATTTTGCAGGTTCAACTTCATATGGATTTGATATTATCGGTTCCTCTTCTTACTCCATCCACAAGATATTCAGAATGGAAGTTGAAGATGATTGCATATCTAAAGAGACAAGGTCTCTATGTGGTATCTATTGGACTTGGTAAAGAGTTTTATGAATATGAGAGTGAATGGCTAAATGATGGTGATAGAGCTTTTGGAATAATATGTATGGCATTTTCTCGAAGCTTGCGCTACCTTATTGATTCTGCATAATACCAAAAGGATCTATGGACATAACATGATAGAACCTTTAGGAAGCACAATGAGGATTATTATAGCAATTTGGAGAGCACATTCAAAACCACAAGAGTTATTTATTCAAAAGTATCGACCTCTACTCTCTCTTATGAAGTTGTTCAAGATGAAGAAGAAGCAGAATCTTCCACATAGTCAATTCGAATTGAAGAGGGTCTCCTTGGAGTGACTCCTTCCCCTGCTACTCCAAAAGTTTAGGAGATCTCTAATATCTCATATTATCATATGGCTGATCTAGAAGAAGACATTAAAATATTTATTATTGAAGAAAAAATCTCCTTCCATTCTATGCAAAAATTCTCCAGTGATTCTTCTATTTTAAATTATGTGCATAATTTACCGGTGATTGCTCCAAGCAAGGAGAGGAATTTGATTTCTCTGTCTCTAATGATGTTGCTAGTGTGCAAATAAGTAATTATTTGGATATTTTTGAAATGATATCATATTTTAGGAGTGATCCATTCACTCTCATTGATATATAGCTTCCAACAAATTTCTACATGATTGCATGCACCAATACTCAGAATTTTGAAGAAGGAGAAAATTGTGCATCTACCATCTCGGTGGAACACACCCTTGGATCTGATATGAACATATTTTGATCTGATATCCTATTATTTGGATCTAATATGATATTACTTGGTTCAATCTTTCAGTTTCATGAGCTTCCAGTGTTGCTTGTAGCTGGTCCCATCAATTTTGGTGTGAAAAATCAAGTATCAAAAGTCTCTTTCAAAATTACTGCTAGGGATTTGATGTCATTTTTCTCTCCTGAGTTTGCTGATATTATATTTTTTGAATATTTGGATATTTTGGAAATAATATGATATTGTAGGAGTGATCCATTCACTCTCATTGATCTAAATCTTCCAGCAAATTCCTACATGATTGCATGCACAAATACTCAAGGTTTTGAAGAAGGAGAAAATTGTGCATCTACCATCTCGTTGGAGCACACCCTTGGATATGATATGAACCTATTTGTATATGATATGATATTATTTGGATCTGGTATGATATTACTTGGTTCAAGCTTCCAGTGTTGCTTGTAGTCGGTCTCATCAATTTTGGTGTGAAAAACCAAGTACCAAAATTCTCCTTCGAAGTTGTTGCTGGTGATTTGATGTCAATATTATTTTATGAGTTTGCTGATATTATATTTTATTGATATATGGATATTTTGGAAATAATATCATATTTTAGGAGTGATCCATTCATCCTCATTAATCTTGAGCTTTCAGGAAATTCCTACATGATTGCATGCACCAATACTCAGGGTTTTGAAGAAGGAGAAAATTGTGCATCTACCATCACGGTGAAGCACTTGGATTTATTCCACATTCTTGGATCTGATTTGAAATTATTTGGATCTGATATGATATTATTTGGTTCAAGTTTTAAGTTTCAATAGCTTTCAGTAATGCTTGTAGCTTCTCTCATCAATTTTGGTGTGAAAAATCAACTACCGCAAGTCTTCTTCAAACTTGTTGCTGGGGATTTGATGTTAGTTTCCTCTTATGAGTTTGTTGACATTATATTTTGTGAATCATTGATTATTTATGAGGATATATCATATTATGGATCTCAAGCATTCACTCTCCATAGTCCTAGGGATTCTCTACCTATCTATTTGATCACATGCTCGTCTCCTCACAGAACTAGTAAAGATGGAGACATTATGCATTTGCATGGACACTTGTTCCTAACACTTGGGGCTGATTTTACCTCACATGGTTCGATGTTCAAGGCTGCAATATATTAGTTGCTTGGGTGTTCCTCACATGGTTCAAATTCTCAAGCACCTTTGCTCTCTTATCAGTTGATTTTAGTTGCTCTACATGTGTCCAGTTTTCATCTAGCAGTTGCCTATGTTTCTGATTTAGTTGAGCATATTCTTCTTCTTCCAAAGAGAAATATTCCTCCAGAAATAATCATTTAGTTTGGATTCATAGGTTCACATGCACAGATTCAGGATGTTGATGCACAAAAGAGCCATAATATTGCTTTGTTGCTACATAGTGCTGCAAATTGCAGCAATTTGTTTACAAAGTTTTATTCAAAACTTGTCTTTCATATTCCTACTTATTTTGAGGGGGGGGTTCCCATTAGGTTTTCCCCTATTTCCTCGATTCATCAAGCAACATTTTTTTATCTTTTATATTTTACATGGGAGACTTTTGGCCTTTTTCCAGGGCCCATAGTTGTCCAAGTTAGGATTCATGGGGGGTGTTAGGATTTATAATCCTCCCTTGACCAAACTGTCTATTAGATTATTTAAGCCTAAATTAGGAGTTTTATTTAATTATTTGGGTCCACTAGTACCATTGGGTCCACCTTGCTTAATGGGGCCACATGTACCAGTTACTAGAGTGTGGGGGACACTGATAGAGGCTAACTTCCATTGATTGCACTTGCATGCATCAGTTTAGGCACCTCCTAGGCCATTCCCTACATTTTAGGAGCCACTAGGAGTCCTGACACCAACCTCCTTCAGTCAGTTGGAGTTGGAACTAGTTAAGCTTCGTTATTTTCCAGTTACTTTCAGTTAGCGCTAGTTATGCATGGTTGCATGTGGATAAGGTGCATTTTCTCACCTACCACTTCAGTTAGACTGAGTTAATTGATTTGAACTGATTGCTTTACTAGATTTGACATTGGGTGTTAACTACTTGGAGTCCGATATTAATTGAGACATCTTTAGTTAGCTAGTCAGTAAGAGTTAGTCACATCTAGTTGGGAGATTTGAATTCATTCCTCATGATTCAGATTCTTTTCCTATGTAACGCTATTGTAACACCGGATTATGTAATGAAGATAATATTGTAATTCCTTGAGCAATACTTGTATGTTTCCTATGAGATTTGATTTGTTCAATTTGTATAATTCATTCTTATTCACTACATCAATAATATTTGACTCATTACTTGAAGATTTAAATGGCATATCAATTCTAACATAAAGAAGGACTTACTTGTTGGGAAAGGGATGCACGGGAATTAACATGGAATGTGTGGACTCTCAAATGTGGAATTACTTCTTCTTCTTTTTTCTGTACAACTGTGAGAACGTTCTGACTTCTTATGAATTATTTCTTTGATAATGAATGGTTTTGCTTATGTATAAAGATCTGTGCATGAATCGAGTAATGAATGTTTTATTATGTCAAATCTTTCTTTGATAATCTTTCTGCTGTGAATATACATATGAAATTGAAACAGTTATTCGTAAGATTATTATGAATAATTACAACACATTGTTCTATTTCTTTTAAATTTTCTCCCTACAAAAATAGAATAGATTAAACTAGAGTAGAATAAAATAGAATAGACTTGTTTAGATTTAGACTTAAAGAAGTGATTGAGAAAACGGGAATAGTAAGATGTGAGGTAAGAACCAATGCGTCACTTGTTAGGTTCTTGTTCATCCATTACTTGCATTTAGCTTAGGCATTTGCATCTCATTCATTCACTTGAAAAAAAATACATAAACAGTGGATCTGGTCGTAACCGGTAAAGATTTAAACAACTTGATCTACGGTAGTCAGACCGTTAATCGGACGAGTTCCCCATACCAAACAGTGAATGATCTAATTGGGATCGATTACCGAGGAGAATCCCTACTGTCAGTACCTAGAAATTTTCCAGGCATCGACAGGTTCTCCTCTTGACAAAGACCTTTTGAACAAAGGAAGTTTGGAGGAGGATGGTTGTACTATCTTCGATCCCAGAAGAGAGGTTTGGAAGGTTTCAATGCTGAAGTTTTGGGTGGGATAGGTATGAATGTGGACAATTCCAAATTAGGAAAAGGTAGGAAATATTTCTTACAAATGGATCAAGAAAAAGCAGTGTGGCATGTAGCATCAGGAAAACAAAGGTCTATTATCGAGGCGCTTAGAGAAACATAAGCCCTTGGAAGGGGTGCCTTATGATCTATGTTTCCTTGAATTGTAGGGAGCTTTCTAGTGACTCAAGGAAGATAGCTCTCAGGCATTTGGTTGATAAAATAAATCTAAATGTGATCTTTCTATAGGAAATAATGAGTGAGGGAGATGGAATTTTTGTTCAAATGCGAGGAATTCGGGTATGTAGATGAAAAAGGGAAATCTAGAGGTTTGATATCAGAATGTCAAAGACACAGTATGAAATATATAAATTCAAGGGCCTTTGAGTTAAGTTTAGGTGCGACCTTACCATCACATGAATTGAATAAGGATTTTTTTTCCTAAACATATATTGGTTGTATAGTGATAGTATTTCTTTATGGGAGCCAATGATCATACAGTCTTTTTTAAGCATAGCTATTTTATTTTGGGAGGAGACCTAAAATTCTCCTTGGTTATGTTGGAGACATGGGGTACAAATGTGCAAGCAAATATTTTAACTGACTTCTTGTTGAGAGTGATGGAAGATAATGGTATGTTTAATATAGAACCAATAAAGTTAAATCCAACCTACTCTAACAGAAGGGTAGGAAAAGACAATATAGTGAAATGTTTCGATCGTTTCCTTGTCTATAAGGGTTTGCTAGAGACTTCGGTTCTATTTTGGAAATGGATCGAGATGGAAAGTGATTTATATCATCATTTAGTGGTGCATGAATTGGAAGGAGACTTTTCAAAAGTCTCATGTCCTTTTAAATTCAATCCAAATTGGTTAGAAGCTGAGAAATGTGTACAACTTTTGAAAAAGTCATGGATTCCCTTTTATTATAACTTGTGGGAGCCAATAGTTATACAATTTTCAAATAAATTAAAATATGCAAAAGAAATGGTATTGGTTGGGCCCATAATAAGAAAATGCATGAGGACATAGATCTAATAGTTATTGAGTCAAGATTGTTTATCTTGTATGAGGCATAAGAGCATGGGTTTCTTGAAGTGGAGACAAGGAATGAAGTGGCGAAATTGGAACAGAAAACAAGAAATATTATGGACAATAAAGAAGCAAACTAGAGGTTAGCCTGCATGGGTGTGGCTCATTGGTAATTCACTTGATATGAAGTCACATGTTGTAAAGGAAGTCACAAGTTCAAATCACACTCGGGCCTACACATGTCCCATTCTTGCGGGCGGTTGTGGGGCACCTAAGAGTATAGGGGTAGCGTGAATGGATCTCTAGACCCCGTGTCACACGAGTACCATCCCACTCCCCAGTTTTCAATTCCTGTAGTAAAAAAAAGCAGACTAGAGGATGAAAAGAAGGGCATCATGGCTGGTTAGGGGTATGAAAATACTAAATATTTTCATAAGTTCTCCAATCATTGGAAAAATGTGAATACAATCTAGAAACCAAAAAGTGAGGATGATGAAGTGATTACTAATTTTGAAGACTCAAGGCAAGAGCAAGGGTGGAACACTTTGGAAAATATTTAAAGAGGAAGAAAAGGCCTCCTTGGTTGAGGTGGTAAGCTTATCCCAATTATATCCTAGCTTTGTTAATGGAGACGATAATATGTATTTGATTAAAGGAGAAACAAAGGTAGAGATGGAAGAGGCATCGCATAGTCTAAAAAAAGATAAAAGCTTAGGACCCGATGGGATGTTAATAGAGTACTTCTTGGGGATACTGGAGATAGTGGAGGAAGATCAGTTAAGAGTGGTTTATGAATTAAGGAAGCGGGGATGGGTTTTCGAGGATTTTAGTGCAACCTTTATATCTCTCCTTCTAAAATCGGATGATCTTGAATATTTTGGTGATTTTAGGACAATATCATTATGCAACAACATTTATAAAATTATGGCAAAGATTATTGCTAGTAGGATCTAGGGAATATTATTAGCTAACGTTTATGATGAACAATTTGGTTTCTT
The DNA here is from genome assembly GCA_001517045.1 of Pseudotsuga menziesii. Lineage (NCBI taxonomy): Eukaryota > Viridiplantae > Streptophyta > Pinopsida > Pinales > Pinaceae > Pseudotsuga > Pseudotsuga menziesii. The sequence continues at coordinate 501,096 of LPNX010013114.1, read as the reverse complement.
AGAAGGTAGGCAGATTCATGAGGCCATGGGAGTAGCCTAGGAAGGTCTTCATTAATTAAGGCTTAAAATGATAAAGGCCATGGTGGTAAAAATTAACCTTTCAAAGGTCTACGACCGTGTAAGTTGGTTATGCTTGAGGATGATTCTAACATAAGTTGGTTTCTGTGTTACATTTATAAACTGGACTATGGGTTGCTTGACATCGATTTCCTTTTCAGTGTTGATAAAATGTGCATCATCGCCATTCTTCAGACCAGGGCAAGGATTAAGGTAGGGGTGCCCTTTATTTTCGTCGTTATTTCTTATTATTGTGGGAGGGATCAGTAGAGATATTTAGGCAGTAAAGAGGATTATAGGAAGTTTAAGAGTATGCATAGGGAACTACAAGGAAAAGAGTTTGTAGTTGAGGTTTTTAGTGTTACAAAATTGGACAAAATTGTCAAAAAAACCTCTGCTACAACCTCTGCAAATGGTATCAAATCTTTTAGCAGAGGTTTTTACGAAATTTTCTTATAACTAAAAAACACTTAGCGGCTGAGGGATTTATCGGATGTTTTTTTTTTATGTGCTTTATTCAAACAAATGCAACAGTGCTAACCAATGCAAAACACACTGGTGCTTTTAGAAGAAATATATGCATCAGTGAGCAAAAACATTTGGAAGCATTATATGAAATGATGCTTGATAATACATATTGCACCGTTGCACATCAAAATTTTAAATCGGACCGATGCGTTATGTCAATATATGCACCGGTGTAGTATACTGAAAATAACATCGGTGCTTACAAACTATTTAAAAGCCCCAATTATTACAAACTATTAAAATGCGTTGGTGCTTAAGAACAATACAAATGCACCAATGTGTATTAATTATTACAAAGTCCCATTGCGATAAGAGAAGTAGAACCCACCAGAAAAGTTACCCAGGACATTGACTATCACTATATTTGTAAAATTTAACGATGTGATCAATATATTGTAGCGCACCGGGGCATAATAATAACAAAATCACCAAGCTATGCAACGAGTATTCTATTCCATCGAGTCTTTGTTGTTTTGGGTGCACCGGTACTACATTGTCTAAAATTTATCAGTGCTACACTGTATAAAACATACCGGTGTAATTGAAACTATCAAAATCATCAAATATTATTTTATGTTAAATGAACATTGACTACTAACATCGCACTGAATATCTATATTTTGTTTTGTTTTGTTTTGTTTAGTTATATTATTCATTGAAAATTGAAATATTTTTGTATAGTAGTATTCATTTGAATTTTAATTATTGTGTTTGGATATGATGATTAGATTAATTTGTTATATCATAAAATTTTGCATCTATTGTAACATTTAATCATCCTTATATTTAACTAATGATGGAACATTTCACAATGGCATAGGAGAATGCAATAGAATCAAAACTTTGTTTTAATATATATCAATAAGAGGCCATTTGTCATACAAAATGGGACAATATAAAGTCCTCAATAATCAAAATGTCAACATGGATGTAATTGTTACACTTATTGGTAACACATTGTCTTTTAATTGGAACACTATGTCCATTACATTGTACAAAATGTTTGATTTTCACAAACAATTATTTCAAAATATACAGTAGCTTACATTAACATCCAAAATATATGGATCATCATTCTTCACTAGAACTATTGTCAGTGCCCTAGCCACTTGCATGACTTGGGTTATTTGGATGAATGTTTTGTTGATTTCCTCAATTGTTTTCCTCTTCTTGATAAGATTCCATCTACAAACATAAAAATAAAGTGTAATGAGTGTATCTACATTACTGGAAATAATGAAAATTAAAAAAGATAATATACATTAATGTAAATTGAAAAACGATGTACCATAAAAAGAATTGAGTCGTGAATGATACACATTCTTTCAAAACCAAATCTCATGCCTTCTCTCAAAACCTCTTATGTTGGTTCCACTTCATACTTTTGTTTCCTGTAAGTTTTATATCCCGTAAGAAATCATAGATTTAATATAAAAGATTTTTGTTGTTTTATTGCTTATAAATTGAGAAAAGTAAAACAACATAGATACTTACAAATTCCACAATTAATTTTTGATATGCCAACATATACTCACAACCCTTACTTAACCCAATGTCAACCAATTTATCTGATAGCTCTTCTTTATATGTTAACACTTGTTTGAAGATATCCAAGGTTAGTCGGGGTGATATATATATATAAAGATCACAACCCATATGAAATATTAATTTGTTATAAGGAAATCATAACTACTCGTAGAATTTCCTATCAACCCCTTTTTTTCTTTTCGTCTTGTCTTATGTGTCGAGTGGGTTCCATTTTGTTTTGTTTTCTGTACCAAAACAATATAAAGTTAATATTTAATGTTGAATTAATTAATTAGATGTACACAATAGAAAATTTCAATGATTTCATACATTTGAATCACGTTGTTGTTAAGATGGCTCCTCCTGGGATGCAATCATGTTTGTTTCCTTAACCATCTATTTGTACACTTTTTTGGACATCCCTACTACCATGTTTCAAATATCACCTCATTCATCCTTTCGAATTTTCATAATCTTACTAAAAATATAAAATGAAATTAAACTATTTTAATGTTGATATGAAAAATAAATATAGCAAGGTTAATATTAATAAAGGAATGCTTCATAGTAGTAGATACATATTCTATAAAAAGTATTTTAGCAATATTACTTTTTGAATTATTATTTTTTGTTGCTGCATGTTTTTTCTATTGCAAGTCTGATAGGTCTCATTAACCATTGCTATGGAAATGCCTCCTGTAGTTTAGATATACCCCAATTCTTGGACTCATTGGATTGATTTATGTATTGTAAGTGGAAAGTACGTCTATATGTTCTCTTCACTATGCCCCTCAGTTTTATATAAAAATGTATCCCTTTCATTAACTTCCAACACCACTCTAAATGAGCTAAGGACTAGTTCATTATCATTTACATCTTCCATAATTTATTTTTTCTTATGATGGCATTCCCTTTTGTTGTTGTCAATCCCTGCATACAGTTAAACATATGTGAATTAGATTGTTTGAAACATATTAACAAATATTCTCAAGTACAATATTACTCCAAGAAATAATTCATATCACTTTCTTTTTTATTTACCCAATTCATCCCTCTCCAACTTTTTCATCAATGTTCTACGCTCTTATGCACTTAGATTGCAAATAATCTTATCGGGATTCCTCATTTTTTTTGTTATGCATATCACACATTAACCAATACATATTAGTTAAATTTACAAATAATTCAAAGATATTAATTTAATACATAAATTAAAAAGCACTTTCCTTCTTTGCAAATTTGGATGTGCTACCATCATGTTTACTAGAATTGTTGTTCATTGAATGCTTAACATGCATCTTCTATCAATAAACAACCTGGACCATTAAATACAGAATCTATTAAGTATACTAAACAAATAAATTACATCACTTCCAAATAAAAAAGTAGTCTGCAATTACAGTGTTCTTCAGTATACAAAACGCATCGATGCATTTATAACAATAACGCACAAGTGCATTATATCGATATGCCCGCACTACAAACTATGAAAGATTTGTATTTTATGTTTTTAGGGAAGAAAATAAAATTTCAAGCTCAACATTATCGGTGTGCTACTATTATGAACTCACCAGAGCATTAATGCAATACAGTCGCACCGAAAATTGTGAAAACTTTTTATTATTATTTTATGTAAAGGAAAATAAATAAAATGGTAGGCCCTTCATTGCAAGTGTGCTAATACTATAAATTCACCTGTGTGTGTTTGTTCAACTAAACCGCACAGAAAACTACGTAAGAAATTTTCAAAGAAAAGTTAAAAAAAACTTGAGAGGGCCAACAGGGTTTCAGATTCAACTCAAAAAGTGGTGTCATCGCACCTAATGCCTTGTATATAAAACCATAAACCCATTAAATCTAAAATCCCTAAAAAGAAAAATCATAATTGTGAAACAATAGAGGATTTAAACCCTAATGTAAAACTTTCCAGCCACATAAAATGAAAGGAAGCAACAAGAAAAGAAGGGTTCCAACATTGAAGGTAACTATGAAGTTTTTTTCCTGAATTTAGTTAAAATCTAAATAGGAAAATAAATAAACCATGCATTGTGATCAATGTTAATATTTTGCATAATTAAATTTTCTATTATGTGGGGTTTTGTTTCATTCACTATACCTAACAAATTTTAATCGCCAAAGTAATTTGGTTGCTCTAAACTCCTTCTGTCTAAGTGTCCCTTCCAAAACTTTCCCCTCGAAATTCCAGCGAATGAATGAAATAGTGATTAGGTATTTTTTTTTAACACCTTGTAGTACTAGTTTTCAAAATTGGAATTCTCGCCCCTTTTTTAGTTTATGGAAAAAATAACTTGTGTGACTTTTTTATTTTGATTTTATAGATTCTAATGGAATAAAAAAATGAAAAACATATATCTTGTTACGGTGTGTATTACAATACTATGTACCAGTATGACGTTATATAAGAAATGCACCAATGTGAATAATTTTGTAAATTGCATAACTATCCACTATCAAATATAGTGAATACTTTCTTTGCGGGTTTTTTGTGGATGTTTCAATCCGATGTGTTCATTGTTACACCACACTATACGTACACTTTGACAAGATGCACCGGAGCGGTTGTATTATTGTGGCACGCCAATTTAATTAAAAAATCCTATGAATTGATGTTTCAATTTAAAATTATATATTCATATCAAATGTTCTTTTACGATTCAACCACATCAATTACAATATTTCATGGCATATATATGTTTCTTAACTCACCTTATTCTTACAAAAGTGTTTCCAAACTATATTGGAAGTTAATTGTGCTATGGTTCTCAATTTATTTAGGACTATCGACATGCATTGAATGTTGATTTGACTCAAATGCAAGGAGAAAAGGTTATAATATCAAATGGTCAATTCTTCAAATTTCAGCTCATTGGTCAATTATTCAAATTTCAATGAGCTCTCCCTTTCCATTATCTAATTGAATTTATGACACTTATCCATGTGAATATGAATAACAATATATTATATTTTATAGGATCTTGATTCAGGATTGACTTTGAATACACAAGATATTCCACTAGTTGCAAAACGTCGTAATCTCTTATCAGGAGCAAGATATAGCAAGCAGTTGCTAGTTTAAAATGGGAAGTTGCTTTACCCTACCAATCGTCACATGCCATCTTCCATCAACAATACTAGGTCATCGTAAGTTGGATCTTTTTTATGTGACCCCAATAGTATGTGGTTGTTCAAAATATCAAGGGTTGAAGGAGAACCCTCAGCAAGTCACACTCACCCATTATACCAATGATCGAGTACTCAATGTTGATAGTATAATACCCCCTACTACAGTAAACAAATCCAATATGTGATAAAGAAAAGACACGTAGGAACACTTCCCTATGCTCATTTTTGGAAAATTTAGAAGCCATACAAACTGCGTTTCATCCTAAATTGAAAAACCCCTATGCTTTTGTGGAGTCAACTGAAAGTTTTGGTGATCCAAAATATGATATGAATGGCACCCAACATCTTTATTAGAAGTTCCAAAAAGTTGAATGAGTTGAGAGAAAAATTGTCCAAGTACACACCAAGTTTCATTCAATTGTTGGAGGGTAACGATGACTTTTCTCTTCCCATGAATTTGCAAAGTAAATATCAAACTTGTTACAACTGCACTTTGTATGGTGCATAGCCATCTTCTTTAGTTGTCCCTAAGGTTGGAGCCAAAATATCCCTTTGTGGCAATAGTTTTATGATTACCAAGTCTAATATAGATGCAACAAATCTTGTGATGTTATCCTTTCATATGTACTTGTACCTCCCAAATAGTCAATAACACTTATGCCATTTTGTGATCCTATCTATTGTCGGTCATATTACTTCAATGGTGTTAAATACAAACATAACATTTTCATGTAGAGATGTGCATGAATGGTTATGTTCATGGAAACTTTAACAAGAAGAACATGTTATATATTGATGGTCATACACACACTCATGGGAACATTTTAGGGTTCATAAATAGTTCTATGTGCTCTTCATTTTCTACAAATTATTCATTTGAGGAACACTTCAATGACCAAGAGTATTTTATGTAAAGGAAAGCATCTAAATTTGTTGTTGTGCATGCAATACGTAGTTTGTCTCCTTGTGACAAGTTGTAAATAAACTCTAACTTTTGTAGACCACTAGTCACTCGTCAGAGACAACTTGCATTGGGATTACCCTTAAACGTCTTTTTGGGGTGTAAGACAAAAAACATTGGTTAGTTGTAGTTTTTAATTTTCAATCGGATTGATGTTAATGTAATGCTCAATTTGAACTTTAGTTTTATAAATTGTTTGTTTTGTGGCCAAAACTTGGGCACTATCCCTAAACTCCTCTTGTGAACATTTACTATTGGAAACTATTCTCGTGCTTCTGTAATAATTGTTTTTTATAATCTTGGAACAAACCAATTGCATTTTGCTTACAAATATCATCTATGTAATGTTCAATATTTTTGAAATAAGGATTTTGATGAGAAGCGACATGTTTACCATCTTCCATTGCACCCCATTACAAACTCAAATCGAGAGAAGGATGCAAAAAGAGCGCAAATCAAAGAGGAAGCATCCCAAGAATAGTTAAATAAACCACATATTCAATTCCCACTACGTCTAGACTCACAAATTAGGAATGCCTACATTATTGTAGTTCTTCACATGTTAACAATGGAAGGAATGAAATAGAGGTTGGTATTGATGATTTCTTATGGGATACAAGTTCCATGGAGGCAATGTTGTCCGATGCATTCCAAAACAAGCTAGGTGATGATGCTCATATCGATGAAACCTTCTTCCAAAGCCTTAAATCAGATTCTACCATGCCTCTCTTTGTACGTATCAAGTCAAAGTCTATCCCGTCAAGGGCAACATTGATATTATACAACTTGAAAACAATGTATATGATATAGCATGATTTTCAACACCTTATGCATCATGCATTAATGCCATTTCCTTGTCCCTATGCAGACTCACTATACCCCATTTACTCACCATAGCCTTGATGCTCCAATATAACCCTTTATAAAACACTTTTGAGGATACATGCAGGTCACAATTCTACAACTCGTGTATATGCAACTTGCACCATTGTCATCCATGTACAACGGATTTTATGCTCAAAAAATAAAAATATTTGGAGTAACAAATGCCTTGATCCTTAGCCTTCCATATGTTGGAAAATGCTTTGATTTGACCCTTCATTTCCTATTTAGGGGCTATATATTGAGCTATTGTGAAGCATTAGAGGAGGAGAAACTTAAAGAGTAAGGAGATTATAGCGGAATTTCACCCCATTCTTATATGATTAATTATGCATCCCTTTGTCCTTTGAGGAAACCATTGGTGCTCTTTTCCCAAGCTTGCCATTTTCTTTGTGAGCTTTCTAGTTTATGGAGGATTGAAGTGGTGGAGGACCAGGTGGAGGGACTCAATTTCTCGGTTCCGACAGAGGTTGTCATTTTGTATCTTTGTTTTACATTAATAGAAATATCGATTTCTTGTCCAATTTCATGTGCGATTATGAATATTTCTATCCATGGATGTAATTGCTTTATATACATGTTTAAATTGAATATGCTAGATTACATACTAACACATTATATATTATGCTTGTATATCTCTTTGTTGTTGAGGACTAATTGTAGGGACAAGTTTTGATCGAGAGCTCAATGCTGGTCTTCTTCGAACATCAGTTCAAGGTGTGATTCTCACCCATTAGTGATTAGTTTCTTTTATATATCTAGCATGTTGGAGGATGGATTGATTTCTGGTGTCATACTGTCTATTGTGGTCCACCCCAAGCCATAGGAATTTTTTCTCCTTAACAGAATTGGCGACTCCACTAGGGATTTTCCTTTTTGGGTGGGGTTTGGGTGCATTTTTTTGCTCAATATCTCCTTGTTTCTCCGCGTTTATGTGTCGCATTTGGCAGTATGTTCAATAAATGATAGACCCCTAGAGTTGTTTGACCCTTGGACTGCTTTTTACCACCTTCTTCTTTGTATACGCGGGTTAGAGAACATATAGTCGCATATATATGTGGGTTTTTCTCTACCTAATCGCGTACATACACTTTTGTTCTTTGAACAGTCACGTACATATCCCTTTTTGGTTGGGATCTCGATGTAGGAAGTTGTTGGGTGGGTTGTGAGTGTGGCTGGGTCTTCCTAGAAACCAATATTGTCTGTTGACTATTCCTTTTGTGACCAGAGATCCCTTTTTATTCATTTTATTTCTTTGAAAAAATTTATTGTCAATTTATCTCCTTTTGTTTGCCATTAGTGAATTAGTCTCAGTGTCTTGCTTGGATTGTGTTTGCTACTTACTGCAGAGACTGAGAATTTTAATGATTTTGTTAGATTTTCATTAATTTATATTGAAAATACAAAATAATTCTATAGTTGCATACTTACTTCTATCTCACATAAGCATTTAAGGAGGTACTTACATTGGGTTACTTGGATGAAAGTAGTGTTTAGGATTTCATACAGGAAGGATTGCATTGGAATTTGAAAAGGAAAAGAAATTTGTGTGCATTACATTTAGTGGCATACCACTTTTCATTTGAAAACAAAGTTGCACTTGGCATTGTTTTTAGATGTGCATATTTACTTTTATTGATGACTCATAACATCACTAGTTGCACATCCATGTCCCTTGAGTAATCACAACCTCTAAAATTAATGCTTAAATTAAAATTGATCACAACGATTTTATTTTATAGGGTGCACCAACAAGATTAGGTTTTAGAGTCTTGGAATAGGATGTTGTGAGTAAACTTCTCCAAGACTATGAAACAAAACAGTTACCTGTATGTCCAGGAGAGAAGAGAAATCCTTAATATAATTAGTGTTCTCAGGATGCTCCCCTTACACATGAGTTAAGCACGAGGCAACATGCACGTTGGTGGTGGGGATAGTCCTCTACTACCTTTTGTTGAGCGTTGAAGATATTTCCAGGATCTTATTTGTATCTGGGTGATTTTGAGATACCTTTGGTGATTTCAAGCTTCAAGATTTGTTACCCTGCCCATACGGTAGATCCCGCCTATGACTGTCCACCTGAACATTGATTATATTGGGGTGACCATAGTTGTCTTACCTAGGTATCGCAGGGGGTGCTTGTAAAGGTTATTATGTGAGTGTCCTAGACAGGTAGGGGTCAGACAACATACTCGCTTTATGCGTTGAAGCTAAGGGCCCCTATAATTAGTTACACACCTCCACTTGTTGTATATGGGAGTCTGGAGCCTCTATTAGGTGAGACATACCTGCTGCATTTGAGAGCGTACTTGTCCTCACTCTTGGCTTGTTTGCATCTAACCTAGATTTACTTAGGGGTGTGCTATGTGTGCACTAGTCAGCTTTAGGGATCGTGGTTACTTGAGTCTCTTTATTTGTGGAGTCATCATGGATCGAGTTTTGGCACTCCATCGTTCTCGTCATTTAGCAGGATTACCGCCTTGTGATCATTCATCACCTCTTTATAAGAGTGTTAGACATTCTAGGAAACCTCTTTTCCATCGAGGTTCTGATCCGGATTTATGTGTGAACAAAATGAAATAACAGATACAGAATCATAAACACATACATTTTGCAAAGATACCAAAGATACAATAAACACATATTCTATTAAATGGCAGAAATAGAACAAGCTATAATACAATTGCTAGAATGGTGGTAGCTATCTCTGAGAAGATATGTGGTTGATACGCTCATCTGTGCCAAGCTGAATATAAAATGAGGCCAAAGGGGCCTTATAACAAGGACGAGGGTGAGAACCCCAAAAGTCCAAAACATAACCCTAGAAGATGAACCGTCATAAATTCTGCGGCTCTAAGGTGGTAAGTTGAACAGTCAACTTCCCGGGGTCATGAAAGTTGTTGGTGTACTCCGACACCATATGGTCCCTTTCTTGACATAAAATGGTCCATTTTCTATATTAGCAATCATAGTTTTCCATAGGGTGATATTGTTCCTTGACGGCATCTATGAAAGACGCCCAAGTGGGATTTGTCTCAAACATTCTAGACTCATCTGATGAGTTTTGCTCCCAATAAGTACCCCACCAATTTTGGACATGGGGGACTGCCTTAAGGAGAGAAAAGGTGATATTTTCCCTGTCGGAGAAATTGTGGACAGAGAAATACCCTTCTAGAACATTCAAACAATTATCTAGGGCATCTGCATCGATCTGGCCTTCAAATAAAGGAATATCAAAGTTAACATGTACCTTGAAGGGAGTTGCATCCCGAACCGGTTGCTCGTTGAAGATGCACTTGTCGCTGTCGGCATGCGTAGAAGGATTTGGGAGAAACTATTCATCATCTCATTCCTCTATCGCTTGAGGGCTTCCTCGAGCAGGGACTTGATAGGATCTATTACTCCGTCGTCTCTCTTTTCTTCTTCCATGAGAGTCCATTTGTGGCAGTGAGAGTGATCAAGTGAAACTAGTTCGATACCAAACTCTCTATACCCAGACCTCGTTGGGGACATGCGCCGAGAAACAATCAAAGAGTAGATTGCTCTGATACCACTGATCCAGATTTATGTGTGAACGAAATGAGATAACAAATACTGAATCATAAACACAAACATTTTACAAAGATAATAGAGATACAGTAAACACATATTATAATAATGGTGGAAATATCAGACTGTAATACAATTGCTAGAATGGTGGTAGCTATCTCTGAGAAGAGATGTGGTTGCAATGCTCATTCGTGCCAAGCTGAATACAAAATGAGGCAAAAGGGGCCTATTTATAACAAGGATGAGGGTGAGAACCCTAAAAGTCCAAAACATAACCCTAGAATATGAACCGGCATAAAGTTTGCGGCCCCAAGGTGGTAAGTTGAACAATCAACTTCCAAGGGTCATAACTTTTGCATACGATCTCCGATTTGGGCTCTCGATAGCTCGTTGGAAAGATCTATCTGAGATTTACAAATTTTGATAATGATTGAATGGATTCCAATGGAAACCACATGGCAACCCAAATTTCCAAAAAATGTCATTTAGGGCCTCAAAACAGCCTTGGAAGTTTGGGACCTGAAAAACCATAGAAAAATAACTAGGAAACTGCCACAATGGACAATTCTTTTGAGCCAATTGAATAGGTGGGTGGCCACTGATCTCCATCTGGATCAATCCTCCCTCCTTAGGAAACAATGGTCTCCATTGCGTCGAATCCTGTATCATATCTCGAACTGTCTATTGAGTTGATCTCCTAGTGCGACATTTGTTGAAGTGAAGAGGCTGCTTTTCTTTGGCATCCTGAGAGGGTTGTAATTGTTGTGTGGACGATTTGTTTTTGGAGGAGCACCTTGAATGTGTGGCCTTGCATTGTAGAGGTACTCGGATGGGTGAGGAAACAATGACTCTATTTTCTTCTTGTTTTTGATGAGCATAGATACCATGTGCTGAGGGTGTGGAGGTAATCTGATGTTCTCCTTCAGACACAATTGTGAAGAGGAATAATTTTCTGATGTGGGAGCTTATCTTCCTACCTTGCAAGACTGTTTTAGGTGCAACTGTCTCTAGTATCCGATAGAGTTTTCCTCCCAAAGTAACAATGACACTGCGAGGTCGTGACGCTTCCACATATATGGTTGTCCTAAAAGAACATCACGGACTTCAATTGGGGCCACATCACACAATACCTCATCTTTGAAAGGCTTGATGCCATATGGTAGGAGGCATTGTTGACTAATGCGGATACCTCGTCCTTAGCTTGGTAAACCGATGTTGTAGGGTTGTGGGTGTGGTGTTGTCGGAATCTCCAATCTCTTGACGAGTTCTGTTGAGATCAAGTCCTTTTGGTTGCCATTGTCAACAATGAAATGTAGTGGGATTCCCTTCACCCACATCTGTGAGTGGAAGAGGCACTCCTCTTCCTCTAACTCTTCAAGCTCCTCTAGTTGAATTTGTGCAGTTGCAATAGTGGCAGTGGGGTCTGCATCAATGATCTGCTTCCCATTGTTTGCGGTTGTGGCATTGGGTTCGGAATCTGGATCTAATTCTGAAGATTTGATCTCGACCACCAATGAATGCTTTGAGAGACATTCATCAGTGTTGTGCCAAGGGATTTTATGAAATTTGCACCACTTCCTGATGTCCTTCTTTGTCTTTCCATCCCCCTTCTTTGCTTGTGGTGGGGACTGGTTGTCCTTTCCTTTTCCTATGTTCTGTGGGCCAGGGTTTCCCTTGTCTTACTTTTACGGTGGATTGGCAGGTCCATAGTCTCGCTTGTTCTTTTGTTGAAATTTCTCCTCAATTTTGACAACATACTAATAGGAAGATCCAAGTGAAGAGATGTCAAGGAATTCCATCTCAGTTCAGATTTACCAATGTAGACCACTATGATATTTTAGTATCAGGTGTCGCTCGGAGTCCTTGATACCCAGATTTGTGCACAAGGTATGAAAGTTGTTGGTGTACTCCGACACCGTGTGGTCCCTCTATTGACACATAATGGTCCATTTTGTGTATTAGTCATCATAGTTTCCCACAGGGTAATATTGTTCCTTGATGGCATCTATGAAAGAGGCCCAAGTGGGATTTGTCTCAAACATTCCAGACTCGTCTAATGAGTTTTTCTCCCTATAAGTACCCCACCAATTTTGGACATGGGGGACTGCCTTAAGGAGAGCAAAGGTGATATTTTCCTTGTCGGAGAAATTATGGACAGAGAAATACCCTTCTATAACATTCAACCAATTATCTAGGGAATATGCATCGATCTGGCCTTCAAATAAAGGAATATCAAAGTTAACTTGTACGTTGAAGGTAGTTGCATCCCCGAACCGGTTGCTCATTGAAGATGCACTTGCTGTTGCTGGAATTCGTAGAAGGATTTGGGTGAAACTATTCATCATCTCGTTCCTCTGTCACTCGAGCTCTTCCTCGAGAAGCGACTTGATAGGATCTACTACTCCTTCGTCTCTATTTTCTTCCACCATGGGAGGCCGTTTGGGGCGGCGAGAGCGATAAAATGAAACTAGTTCGAGACCAAACTCTCTATACTGAGACCTTGTTGGGGACATGCACCATGAAACAATCAAAGGGCAGATTGCTCTAATACCATTAATCCAGATTTATGTGTGAACGAAATGAAATAGTAAATACAGAATCATAAACACATACATTTTGCAAAGATAACAGAGATACAGTAAACACATATTCTATTAAATGGCGGAAATAGAACAAACTGTAATACAATTGCTAGAATGGTGGTAGCTATATCTGAGAAGATATGTGGTTTCTACGCTTATCCGTGCCAAGCTAAATACAAAATGAGGCCAAAGGGGCCTTTTTATAATAAGGACGAGGGTGAGAACCCTAAAAGTCCAAGACATTTCCCTAGAAGATGAACTGTCATGAAGTTTGCGGCCCCAAGGTGGTAAGTCGAACAGTCAACTTCTCAGGGTCATAAATTTTGCATATGATCTCCGATTTGGGTGCTCGATAGCTCGTTAGAAATATCTATCCGACATTTACAAATTTTGACTGTGGCACATCCATTTGGCCACCTGAATAACCAAAAAACTTTGTTTAGGGCCTCAAAATAGCCCTAGAAGTTTGGGACCCAAAAAATTGTAGAAAAATAACTAGGAAACTGCCACAATGGACAATTGTTCTGAGCTAGTGGAATAGGTGGGTGGCCACTAATCTCCATCTGGATCAATCCTGCCTCCTTGGCAAGCAATGGTCTCCATTGCGTCGAATCCCATATCATATCTTGAACTGTGTGTTGAGTTGATCTCCTGGTGCGACATTTGTTGAAGTGAAGAGGTTATTTTTCTTTGGCATCCCGAGAGGGCTGTAATTGTTGTGTGGATGATTTGTTTTTGGAGGAGCACCTTGAATGTGTGGCCTTGCATCGTAGAGGTACTCGGATGGGTGAGGAAACAATGACTCTATTTTCTTCTTGTGTCTGATGAGCATAGATACCCTGTGTTGAGCGTCTGGAGGTAATCTGATGTTCTCCTTCAGACACAATTGTGAAGAGGAATAATTTTATGATGTGGGAGATTATCTTCCTACCTTGCGAGACTATTTTAGGTGCAACTGTCTCTTGTATCCAATAGAATTTTCCTCCCAAATTAACAATGACACTGCGAAGTCGTGACTCATATACAACGTGACGCTTCCACATATATGGTTGTCCTAAAAGAACATCAAAGACTTCAAGTGGGGCCACATCACACAGTACCTCATCTTTGAAAGGATTGATGCCATATGGTAGGAGGCATTGTTCAGTAATGCGGATACTTCATCCTTGGCTTAGCCAACTGATGTTGTAGGGTTGTGGGTGTGGTGCTGTCGGAAGCTCCAATCTCTTGATGACTTTTGTTGAGATCAAATTATTTTGGAGGCAATTGTCAACAATGAAATGTAGTGGGATTCCCTTCACCCACATCTGCGAGTGGAAGAGGCACTCCTCTGCCTCTGATTCTTCAGGCTCCTCTAGTTGAATATTTGCAGTAGCAACAGTGGCAGTGGGGTCTGCGTCAATGATCTGCTTCCTATTATCTGCAGCTATGGCATTGGGTTCAGAATCAGAATCGAGATTTGATCTCGGCCACCAATAACTACTTTGAGCGACATTCATCAGTGTTGTGTCAAGGGCTTTTATGAAATTCGCACCACTTCCCAGTGTTCTACGGGCCAGGGTTTCCCTTGTCTTGCTTTTGTGGTGGATTCGTAGGTCCAGAGTATCACTTGTTCTTTTGTCAAAATTTATCCTCGATTTTGACAGCATACCGATAGGAATATCTAAGTGAAGAGATGTCGAGGAAGTCCATCTCAGTTCGGATGTACCGATGTAGAACATTGCGATATTTCAGTATCAGGTGTTGCTCGGAGTCCTTGATACCTAGCTTTGTGCGCAAGGTATGGAAGTTGTTGGTGTACTTCGACGCCGTCTGGTCCCTCTCTTGACGCAAAATGGTCCATTTTGTGTATTGGTCATCATAGTTTCCCACAGGGTAATATTGTTCCTTGACAACATCTATGAAAGAGGCCCAAGTCGGATTTGTCTCAAACATTCCACATAAATCTGATGAGTTTTGCTCCCAATAAGTACCCCACCAATTTTGGACATGGGGGATTGCCTTAAGGAGAGCAAAGGTGATCTTTTCCTTATCGGAGAAATTCTGGATAGAGAAATACCGTTCTATAACATTCAACCAATTATCTAGGGCATCTACATCGATCTGGCCTTCAAATAAAGGAATATCAAAGTTAACTTGTACCTTGAAGGGAGTTGCATCCCCGAACCGACTGCTTATTGAAGATGCACTTACTGATGCCGACATTCGTAGAAGGATTTGGGTGAAACTATTCATCATCTCCTTCCTCTGTCGCTCGGCTTCCTCGAGTAGCGACTTGAAAGGATCTACTGCTCTATCGTCCCTCTTTTCTTCCTCCATGGGAGGTCGTTTGGGGTGGTGAGATCGATAAAGTGAAACTAGTTCGAGACCAAACTCTCTATACCCAGACCTCGTCGAGGACATGCGCCGAGAAACAATCAAAGAGAAGATTGCTCTGATACCACTGATTCGGATTTATGTGTGAACAAAATGAAATAATATATACATAATCATAAACACAGACATTTTGCAAACATAACATAGATACAATAAACACATATTCTATTAAATGGTGGGAATAGAACAGACTGTAATACAATTGCTAGAATGGTGGTAGCTATCTGTGAGAAGAGATGTGGTTTCTATGCTCATTCGTGCCAAGATGAATACAAAATGAGGCCAAAGGGGCCTATTTATAATCATGACAAGGGTGAGAACCCCAAAAGTCCAAAACATAAACCTAGAAGATGAACCATCATAAAGTTTGTTGCCCCAAGGTGGTAAGTTGAGCAATCAACTTCCTGGGGTCATAACTTTTGCATACGATCTCCGATTTGGGTGCTCAATAGCTCGTTGGAAATATCTATCCAAGATTTACAAATTTTGACTATGAGCAAATGTATGTCAAGGGAGAGAATTTGGCCACCTGAATTGCCAAAAAACATCGTTTAGGGCCTCAAAACAGCGCCAGAAGTTTAGGACCCGAGAAACCATAGAAAAATAACTAGGAAACTCCCATAATGGATAATTGTTTTGAGCCAGTGGAATAGGTGGGTGGCCACTGATCTCCATCTAGACCAGGTTCCCATACAATTTTTACCATGAGTACTACTTCTGAATCCCTGGAGTTCCCTCCATCCCCATCATATGCAATGGGGAGAGGAGCCTTTCAGGTTCCTCCTTCATCTACTATATGGATTCTCGAAACTTCGTTTTATACCGACCCTCATGGGGTTGGCCTTTCCCATATGGTATGACCAATTTTTTAAGACTTTACAACCTTTAATCGAAACTTTGCCTCAGGAAGATCGAGTGTTGAGACTTAATCAGTTCCCTTAAGTTTAATTCATTTTACGTTCATCATGCCAGATATCACTACTAGTATTCTGTCACCTATATCGGGTTCTAGTGTGAACCCTGGTGTTGGACTGGGGGGCACGTCAGCCCCTTTCCTTGCGCATCAATTTGGAAGTGGTCATATTCCTCCTTCGTCAAGTCTTCACACTAGTGTTCATTCCCTTGGGGGTGGTAGTGAATACGTGAGCATTGGGTCTACAACTTACATCCCTTCTTGTGTCCCATCCTCAACTGCATGGATTCCTTCGAATGCTTTTGTCATGATCAATCCTCCCTATATCCTATAGTTTGGGATCTCTACTGACTATGTGCAACTGTTTTGGGACTAATGTCGTTGTGTAGGGTCCATTTTTTGTGCACTTTCACCGAGATTTTGGCTCGTTCATACCCATGGCAGGTATTAAACTGAACTAGCCTATAATATAGGACCACTTTCTGCGTGCATTGTGCATTATCCCATTACTATGTCACATTAACCATAGGTACAAACCTGCTTCTTAATGTCATAGAACCATTTCACTGTTACTAGAAGTGTCATTATGTAAGTGGGAGAGCTTCCCCAATCATGGGTGCCCTAGTTAGATCCCATTTTTCCATCAGGTGCCCATACCGAGTGTCCTCTTTTAGCCTGGGAGTCCCTTGTAGTCCCACCATGCCTTCAATCAGAAACCTCATATTCTTTCTTAACTTTTATGTTGGCCATCTCCTATAGGGACTCTCATTTTTATCAAGTTTTAAATGCATTGCATGTGTCTTCTTGCCTTTTTTAGCTTAACCTTGGCTCCCTGCTTCACTTTTATAAGCCATATAGTCGGAGCTTGTCTCAATTCTAGCTAAACAGAGCCTCTCATTTATCTTTTGCATCTTGATTATCCCATACCCGAAGGGAACATCCCCCTCAGTGTCCTTATCCTGCATATGCTTTCTTGCATTGAGCTTAGGTATGTTCCATTACTTGGAACTAGTTTTATTTCCCGTTACACTCGTTTCCTATTTGTTGTACTATAAGCAATTTTACTCTTTTTCAAGCTTCTTAATATGAAAAAGACCAAAAAAATTCATAAAACACAAAAATTCGGATGGGAAATGATATTGTCTTACATTGGTAGTTGTCGTGTCGCCTTCGAATAGAGCACAATCCATGAGTCTAATCATCATTGGTTGGGTTTCTAGTATGATCTTATGAGTTGTACTCATTATTCATAGCTTTCTCCATCGATTGGTTATGCTTCAAGTCACTATGGAGCCTCTATTGATGCCTCCTGTGGCATAGAGTTGTCCTAGTTTGCACTTTGAGTCTATGTTTCCTAAGTGTCTCCATCTGCCTTATGCTCTTGTTCGAAGGAAGTATTTAACCTGAGTCGGTCATTCCTCAGTTATGTTGGCTCTGCATGTCAACCATTCCCGATACATTGGTTACTGATTTGCGCACATCTTATTCGTCCGAGTTTCTTCCAAATTATCCAACCTTGTTGAGTACCTCGTGTTGGTTGATGGGGGATGCCTTAATTCCTTCCTTCCAGCGGATTCCATTTCATCATCTTCAGATCATTACTTATGGAATCGTGATCTAGAGTCCATTGAATGTCTTGAGACTTGCAGTAATTGGTGGCAGCTTCTCTCACCATTGAAAGATTTGGGAATACATCAATGTCCCTTGATCGATGGATTTTTTCAAGTGTTTGATCTTAACACATATATTCACACTTGGCTGAATAAACTTTGTACCTTGAATCCCATTTTCATTATTGGTGGGATGTCTCGCATTTGTTAACGATGTAAATCAATGATCGGTAATCAGACGATGATCCGTCATGTTCAACCCCAACACCTTTATTCACGTGATGGGACATGTACTATTAGATGTTTGTGTATAAGACCTTAGAGTATGGTGGAATTTCATATATGTTACTTCCTTGATCACGACAATATTTATGAGATTTCAGCTCTCATACTAGAGCAATGTACCTTCTTATTTACCAGATGTCTTCATTCAGTATGGAGAACATACTTCACTGTGTATTGTGCATGGCAATGACCACTCATGACGTATATCTATTATGCCTATTCATGGCCATTGTACTGGTATGTATCTGGGACTGCTATGTATACTTCATATATGCAGTCATATGTAGAGAGTTATCATTGTATCATGCTGATGAGTGGCTAGTTCTTCCACCTGGTTCTTCACTACTCCATTCCTGGGAATATTATAATGTATTTCGACCATGATGTACCCCTCTGACCTCACACATTAGGGGGCATCTGTTATAGCATGATTTTCCACACCTGATGCATCATGCCTTGATGTCCTTTCCTTATCCCTATGCAGACTCACTACACCTCATTTCCTCACCATAGCCTTGATGCTCCAATACAACCCTTTAAAAAACACTTTTGAAGATACATGAGAGTAAGAAGTCTACAACTTGCGTATACGCAGCTTGCACCATTGTCACCTGCGTACATTGAATTTTATGCTAAAAAATAAATAAATAAAAAATATTTGGAGTTTTCCCCATTAAGTAATGAATGCCTTGATCCTTGACCTACCATATGTTGACAAATGCTCTGATTCAGTCCTTCATTTCATATTGAGGGGCTATATATTGAGCTATTGTGAAGCATTAGAGGAGGAGAAACTTGGATATTAAAGAGATTATATAGGAAATTTTCTCCATTATTATATGCTTGAGTCTGCATCCCTTTATCCTTTGAGGAAACCATTGGCGCTCTTTTCCCAATATTTACATTGTCTTTGTGAGATTTCCAGTTTATGGAGGATTGAAGTGGTGGAGGGACTCAGTTTCTCGGTTCTAACGAGGTGTCGACAGAGGTTGTCATTTTGTATATTTTGGATAAATTGGATCCCTCTCGGTGCTTGATAGATCCGGGTTTAAAATGGATCTATGCTAGTTAGTTACATGTAACATTAACTTTCATTAAATACAAATTAACATGTAACATAATGTAACATTAGTTACATGTTAGTTATATGTATACATATAACTAACATGTAACATTAGTCCACCGTGCACTTGAAAAATCAACAATATCGATGACATGGTCATGGATATATCTATGAGAGTAGGCTAGTTGACTCTCTACTGCAATGCCAACTATTACCTTAAGGAACTCGGGAAAATCCTCCCCTCTCCTAGATATACTAGTGATTAAATATATGTCCTCCTCAGTGGGATAGAACCATTGATTAGGACCAACACAAAATGCATTCATTGACTGATATAGGGTGAAGTGTTATGGTTTTAATTTCCAAAATGCATTCGGGTTCCAAGACTATTTTTCCTTCATCATCTAACACAGGCAATTCAATTTGTATGTGAGTGGTTGAGCCCAATTTCTTCTTTAGGCATGACACATGGAAGACATCATGTATTTTTCCTTTATTTGGGATGTCTAGAACATAGGCCACTTGTCGCACTTTCTTTCGAACTTGATATGGGCCATAGAAATTGGGTGCAAGTTTATGACTTTTGGAATTCTTTAGTAATATTTGTTTGTATGGTTGAAGGTGAACAAACACCCAATTCCCCACTTCAAATTCTCGATTGGTTCTATTTCAGTCTACTTGTTGTTTCATGCGGTTTCTTGCTTATTTGATATGGTTCTTCAAAATGTGGATGACCTCATCGAATGTCGCTAGGTAATCTCTTGTTGCTGAAACTTTGAAATTGTTGATGACATATTCTCTTGCTATAGGAGGTGGATACCCATATAAGGATTCAAAAGGTGACAATTTTGTTGATGTATGATATGTACTATTGTACCACCATTCAAGGAATTTGTTTACTACTTCCGTTTGTCCATTTGTCTGGGGTGGTATGAGGTACTCATAGTTAATGAAGTCCAAATTTGGTGGAACAATTCTTTCCATAAGTTGTTGTAAATTTGGGGTCCCTATCAGTAACAATAACCTTGGGAAACCCATGGAGCTTAAATATATTCTTTACATAACTATCTGCGACTTGGCTTGCTTTTGCTTTGGATGAAATACTGATGAGGTGAGCATATTTTGCTCATCTGTCAACGACTACAAATATACTATTATTTCCTTCTGATGTAGGAAGGTTGGTGATAAAATCCATGGATACCTCATACCATTTTGGGTTGGAATATGAAGGGGTCGTAGAAGACTAGGAGGAGCCACCATTTCGAACTTTTTCCTTTGACAAGTATCACATTCAACCACATATTTCTAGATATTAGTCTTCATTCCCTTCCAAAAGAAGGATTAGCGAGTATTGTGGTATGTTTTACAGAAACCAACATGGCCCATTGTTGGGGAGTCATGGTTCTCTTTTAAGACTTGAGTTTTGAATTTTGATGAATTGGGTAAATATATTATTTGTTTGTACCATAGTATGTCTTTTTCCCATGAATATTTGGAGTTTGTTGCCTTGTTGTTTTCAACTTCTTCAATTATCTTCCTTGTCTTTGGGTCTTTCACATACTCACATTGAACTTCTGAAATCCATTCAGGAACAACTATAGATATGGAACATAGTGAGCCATCACTCTCATGTTTTCTTGATAAGCTGTCTATAACCCTATTCTCCTTACCTTTTTATACAAAATGTCAAAATCAAAGACTTGAATTTCACTTACCCATTTCTATTGTTCGAGAGAGAGATTTTTTTAGTTAGAAAATACTTCAGGCTGTTGTGGTCTATTTCAACAATAATTTTTTCCCCGAACAAATATTGCTTCCATTTAACAAGGGCATGTATTATTGCCAACATTTCCTTGTCGTATGTGGATTTTGTTTTCTTGCTTGGTTTTAAATTTCAACTTTCGAAAGCAATGGGATATTTATCTTGCATGAGAACAATTCCTAATCCTGTCCCTGAAGCGTCACATTCAAGGATGAATGTCTTTGTAAAATCAGGAGCTTCTAACACTAGCATGGATGTTCAAAACAAGTTTCTGCATCTTTATCCCATTTGAAAGCATCCCTTTTTAATAGTGATGTTAGGGGTGCTACAATTTGGTTGTAGTTGCGAACAAATCTTCTATTACAATTTGTTAGACCCGTAAATCCTCTTAACGATGTATTTCACTTGGGGGACGACCACTCTGTGATCGCCATAATTTTTTTGGGATCGACCTTAATGCCGTCGGCTGAAACAATGTGCCCCGAGAATTCTATTTCTTTTTGCCTGAAAGTACATTTTGATTTGTTAGCATAAAATAGGTTTTATTCTAGAAGCTTCAATATTGTTTCTACATGCTTGAGGTGCGAGTTCCAATTTTTACTATAAATAAGGATATCATCAAAAAACACTAGCACAAACTTCCTTAAGTAAGGGCAAAACATGTCATTCATTACTGCTTTAAATGTTACTGGAGCATTGGATAGTCCAAATGACATCACTCAAAATTCATATAAACCTTCGTGGGTGCATAAAGTTGTTTTGGGGACATCTTCTTCTCGAATACAGATTTGGTAATATCCTGATTTTAAGTATAGTTTAGAAAAATATTTTGCACCATGTAGCTCATCGAGCAATTCGTCAACAAAGGGAATGGGGAATTTATCTTTTATGGTGACTTTGTTTAACTCTCAATAATAAATGAAAATTCTATATGATCCATATTTTTTCCTAACAAGTATGACTGGTGTAGAGAAAGGACTCTTACTACATGTGATTATTCCAGCTTCTAATAGTTCCCACACCAAACGTTTGATCTCTGATTTGTTCCTGTGAGATTGTTTGTATGACTTTTTTCTAATTGGAGTTGATCCTGTCATCAACTCGATGATGTGATCCCTAGAATGTGGGGGCAAGAGACCACGAGGAGGGTTTTGAAAGATGTCACTATGTTCCCCTAGGAGTTGTTCTAATTCATGTGGGTTAGTATTTTGTCTTTCGTTAGTTGTTATTCCATAGCATAGCAGTGTAAGAAGAAGGCTTGAGCTCCCTTTTTATCATCTTTTCCATTTTATTGGATGGGACAATTTGGGGAGGGGGGCAATTAATACTGTAAAGCTCATATTTCCTCCCATTTTCATAGAACCTTATAAACTGTTCTTGTAAGTTTAATCCAACTGTCCCCATCATTTCCAACCATTATGCACCTAAAACAATGTCAACCCCTCCGATAGCCATAACATACATTGATGATCTTAGCTTGTAGTCCTTAATAGCTAGTACTACTTTATAACATTTACCGTCGCACAGTGTGGTCTTGTTTCCTGGTATCGATACTTAGAAGTTGGCAGTAGGATAGATGAATATGTTTAACTGTTTTTGCTACCCTAGAGTCTATGAAGTTATGTGTACTCCCACTATCAACCAACACTGCCACCTTGCTATTTTTTATATGGTCAAACAATTTGAGGGATGGGGTTAAGAAATACCTCTCATTGCAGCCATTGAGAGCGTTGGAGTGATGTTGGCCTCCTCTTTGCCAGTCTCGTCACTATCTGACTCTGTGTCGGAGGAAGGTGCGTCGCTTGATTCTTCATCAATATCGTCACGCATGTTACTTTTTCGCACAAGAATATATTCTTAACTTTATACTTATGTCATGGACTCCAATTAGGGGCATTACACTTACGACATGGATTATTGTCCTTTTTCCCATTTGCTCTTAGGTGGGGTGGTATATAAACCGACGAACGTTTTGATTTTTGCTTTTCTCCATTTAATTTTGCTTTTTGATGGGCTTATTCCATATCTTTGACATCTAATAATTTTATCTCGCTTTGAATACTTTGTTTTAGCCCACCAATGGTAATTTGGAGGAGTTGTTCTTTAGTCATATCTTGGACATGAGTGGTCAGGACCAATAGGTTTCTAAAATATTCATCCATAGTTCCTTCTTGTTGTAAACGAGTGAGCTTGTTGTAGATTTCAGCTTCTTCCATGTCTTGAAATCGTTTAAAGAATTTTTTCTTAAAGGTGTCCCGGTCTCTAACTAGTCTTCCTCCCTTCATTGCTGAGTCCCACCATAAGAACCAATCACAAGCAGATTATCCATGTACATTGCTACAACATTTGATTTGTCATTGTCTCCATATATATTGTACATTCAAAATATTTTTTGATTTTGCTGATCCATCGAATCCTGTCTCGATTATTTTTTCCATCGAACCTTGATAAATCGATCTTGACCTTGTGAACAACATTGTGGGTTGGGCATGTATGTGAGTTATTGGCTCCTTTAACTTAGTCTCTCAATGAGAGAATTTCGAGCTTTAGGCCACGAATGTCCTCATCGTTTTGCTCAAGCTTTGCTAGTATCTTTTGAACTAGATCATCTTCTGACTTTAGGATGCATCCTTGTTCTCCGAAGGGTTTCTGTCTGTATTTCTTGTAATCATGTTGCTAATTTTGGATTGGGGACAGGTTAACTATTAAATATTTAATTACAATAATAAAATAATAATTTTTTTTTGTTGACTAGGGGAATCGACAACTGGGGCTGGGCTGGTACTCGCATGACACGGGGTCCGGGGATCCATTCCTGCTACCACTATACCCCTAGATGCCCCACACTCGCCCACAAGACACGGGACACGGGTAAACCCGGGTGGGATTTGATCTCATGACCTCCTTTACAACAAGTGATTTCATATCAAGCGACACCAATGAGCCACACACGTTCGGGCATCAATAATAATAATAATAATTATTAAAAATATTATTATATGCAAAAAATAACTTTAATAGTTTTAAAAAAGATTTAATATTAAAATAATAATAATAAATAATATTGTTATTACTATTATTATTTAATATTATATATTTTTCTAGAGTGAAGAGGGAGTGAAGAGGGACGCGACGGAAGTAGGGGAGGAGTGGACACGAGGAGATGGGAGAGAAGTGAATGGGCTGGTGATGGTGGAGATTGCTGAGCTCTGATACCAACTTGGAATGGAAATTCCAAAAGATATATTTTATTTATTGCTTTGATGCTTTTTACAAGGAGTACAATGCAACTTTATACAAATAAAGGGTCACCATTAAATGATGTGGCCTATCAAGCTGTTAATTAATAAATAACAAATTACTAATTAAGTTACTAAGCTATTTAATTTTATTACACATGAGGCTATGCAATGTTTTTGTCGAGTATTGTTGTAATTATAGCTCTTCTTAGAAAAGGTCACCCTACCTTAAGAGGCAAGTGAACATTGCTTTCTTTCTTTGTTAATCATTAAATCTATTTTTTTTGCATTTGTACCTTGTTTGTGATTTAGGTCTAAAAGTTAAGAATCACTACATAATGCAATGGAGACGAGTGTTGTTTAATTCCATCGATAATCTCAATGTATTGATTTTCATTTATTTTCCAAAGGTACATGATCTAATGATGCTCTATTGTTGATACACGGCGTTGAATACAACCCACATTCATGCACTAGATTGGATGACAATCTCTTGAGCATATTGAATTTTATTTATTTCTTAAATTGCATGAAATCACAACAACTCCAAATACAAAATTTGTCACGTGAATACCATCTTTCTAATAAAAAAAATAGAACACCCATTAAAAAAAATCCAAATAATATAAAAAGTTCAATTTCTTGATAAATATGTTTCTAATAATTTTATTTTGGGTAAGCAATATAGAAAAATTGTATTCATAGTGACAAAGGAGAGTACAAAGCAACAAAAAACTAGCTACGGGGTCTTAAACTAATAGACCACCCATCTAATCTTTCAAAAAAGCTGGCGTTGTGGTGTTCATAGAAATAAAAATGACTTCTCTTTCTGTATCTAGAAACATTAACTGACATATTACAACTTAAAAATTGATTGTAGACGGCTGTGAAGACAACACATTTTAAAAGCAAAGAAGCCAACAAAAACTTGAAATCATAGAGTGAACTAGAGATGATGACATGACATCTATGGTGGTGTGTCTTCTGCATGGTCCTCAGGTGTTTCTTCCAAAATTGGACAGGGTCCATATTCCTCCACAGGTTCACTGGGTTGCCTCTCCTGTAACGGTGTAGCGGCACGTCCACGCTTGACAAGAGTAGTGTTATTTGCGAAATCCCTTCATTCCTGGAACGGTCCTGGAGAATTCGTAGCAGCATAGGATGTACCACCTTTCTCTCCCTTGTTCCTGGCACAGGTATTTTCCTCATTTCATGTGCTAGGAAACACTGAATAATGTCTTAAGTTGAAATTCGCCTCCAGGGTTTTAAGCTGCGTGTCCGCCTGGAGTATACTGGTGCACAAACCTTGGGCTACACCCTTTGCTCCATTCCATTTTATCGTCATGTCTTACATTAACAGTCCCAACATATTCTTCATCATCTAGTAGTGGTTGATGCGTCCTCCACTTTTGCGAGAAGCAAGATGGTTTGAGACCGCTTTGGACTCCCATTCATCGACTAGGCATCTGACCGACATGGAAACCTGCTCAACAAATCCATTCGTGTCCCCAATGGTGGCTTTTCGACGACCACCTCCTCTGCTAGTACTACCTCTACGTGGGATACCATGTTGCCGAGGAATTTTCTTCTACGAAATGGTGTGCAGACTTACAACAGGGTGAGCTCGAAGCAGACACAAACGCAGAATGAAAATGCCCACTAGGCTAAGTCTAGCGTGTCTCATAATGCGAGGTGCTACCATCATGGTGGTCAATAATGGCTCGTACATGAAATGAATTCTCAGCGCCTCGACTCGAATGTAAAGTGACCTCACAGCTACCCGCAGGGTTGGTGGGCATGCCACCTTCCTTCGCATTTAATTGAACCCCGCCGTCACTTGCCTTATTATCCTCGCCTTCACCACATGGCCTGTGCGCCAGGTATCCCATGTTGATGACCTGTATGTCAACCGTATCCAAAAATATTTTTAATACATATTAAATACAAAACATCGATATTTTAATTTCCAAAAACTATACTTATAAGTTTTGAATCTATATTTTTATTTTTATTTTTTACACATCTTAAAACTCTTACAAAAAAGGAATACATCTACAAATAAAAAATCAAAGTGAAGTCCAAACACCACAAACTTTTAAAACTCAATACTTACCCTAGAAAGTAGAACCCAAACGCCCCCATATATTTTTTTTTGACTAGGGGAATCAACAACTAGGGCCAGGCTGGTACTCACGTGACACGGGGTCCAAGGATCTATTCCCACTACCATTATAACCCTGGGTGCCCCACACCCACCGCAAGACATGGGACACAGGTAAACCCGGGTGGGATTGATCTCATGACCTCCAATTTACAACAAGTGACTTCATAACAACGGAACCGCCAATAAGCCACACCTGTGCGGGCTTCCAAACACCCCCATATTAACATTGAATAATAAAATCTTTTAAAATTCAATATTTACTATTAAAATTTATTTTCCTTAAATCCTTGATTTGACAAATATTCTCTCTAAAACTTTACATAATCTATACCCAAAACCTTGAGATGATAAATGCTTTGTCCAAAACTTTACAAATATGCTTGGTTCCACTTATCACCATGTTAAATCAAAGTTCCAAACTTCGAAAAAAAATGCACGGTGCTAATAATATGCCCTTGTATGCCATTACGCTATATTTTGAAACTTTGCAAAAAGAGAAAAAGCCCAACCAGTGCATCCTATAAGGAAAAGTATAAAAGTCAAAAAATAAAAATTGGAATACAAGCAAAGTTCGGACATCTTGATTGCTAAATGCAGCTACAAGCTTTTAGGTTGTCAATGGCTGCCAATCTGCCTTAGATTTTTAGCTTTTTTTCTTTGTAAATTCCTATTTATAACACCATTATTTTGAGAAATCAGACCGGGCAAGAATATAGATTTTTAGTTTTTTCTTTATAAATTCCTACTTATAACACCATTATTTTGAGAAATCAGATCGGGCAAGAGTATAGATTCTTTTGGAGCATCCTTTCAATCAGAAGAATGGCAACTGAGATTGACGGAAGCGGCGAATTGCCAGAAGCAAGCATCAGAAACATAGTTGAACAGGAAGAGCTCAAATGGATATTTGTCGGAGGCAAAGGCGGTGTCGGCAAAACCACCTGCAGTTCAATGCTGGCCATTCTGCTGGCCAAAGTGCGTCTTTCGGTGTTAATTATTTCAACAGATCCTGCCCACAACTTAAGCGATTCATTTCAACAGAAGTTCACCAAAACTCCCACTCTAGTGCAGGGATTCCCGAACCTGTTTGCCATGGTATGTATTAGAGCCTTTTATTTCACTTTCTCTCGCTGTAATTGGTCGATATTTGATTTGGGTAAGGCTAATACTTAAGTTTAGCATGCCACGTTGTTTAAACTGGTGACTAAATTATAGAGAAACTTAAATGGTTTAGTTATCGTTTGAAAAATTGGTTTGGACCCTGAGTTAGGTTTTTAGGTTTAGTTTTCCTAGGACGGAGACATATTATTCACCTTTTGTTGTATTGACAGGAGGTGGATCCTAATGTTGAGGGAGATGATTTGCCAAATGCTGAAGGAATGAACAGCTTTGTGTCAGAGCTGGCAAATGCAATTCCTGGCATAGATGAGGCAATGAGCTTCGCAGAGATGCTCAAGTAAGTATTTGTTCCTTTATTTATTCATGTATTTTTTTAATAACTAGGATGGTTGTTAAGGGATAATTCAGATGTAGCAAACATGAACCTTTTGCGATTACCTATTTGGATTATAGGTCTTGTAAAGTGAATTGTGGTAGCCTTAGTTGCCATGCTTGTGAGCGGTTTGATTTTCGGTCAACTGGGATTCAACTATTATTAATTTATTAAGTGGTCGATACTCATCATACTCACAAGTATGTAGGCTGAATAGAGTTGATGTAGTCCTGATTATTTTTCCTATATGAAAGGTGAATTTATTTTGCATTTTACAATGCTGTGGAGTATGCTTTGTATTCTTACCTTGGCGAGTAGAATCTAATGATGATTATTGTAACTATGGCGGTAACCCAAGCTCATAACCCCTAAACGTAAGTTGCATGGTACTGGTACTAGTTCAGGTGCCTCTATGCTAATTTTGTATGGTTACAATGGCCTGGAGGGATGATCTGTATTTCGGTTTGGGGTGGTCCAATCTGCTTGTATAATTATGCATACTGACGATATATGTATATAAATATTACAAAATTTTCACAATTTATGCAAATGTTACAAAAGTATGCACAATTTTAACATTTGCCTACATTTACTTTCATATTACCATTCTCATTCAATCCATCGCATAGACTCTAGAGTTCATTAATTTACAAGATTCAATTAAATTTTAAAACTTTGAACTCAATTTTCAAAGTCTCAAGAGTCAAGACCAACCTTAAATTCACTTAATGACAATAAGCGAGTACAAAAATTAATCCATGCCAATGCATCTATGTTATAAACAGATATTCATATTATCTCATCCATATTTATTATTCTGTTAAATAGGTTATTATGGATCCATTAAATAAATGCTTAAAACAGATCTGTCCATTGGATTATATTCCATTCCTTAGCACAGATTCATGGACAGAAAAACAGATCTGTCCTTGGATTAGTTTGGATCTTCTTTTGTTATGTGGATTCATACCAAGATCAGATCTGGTGCAGGTCTGGTACTGGTACTTTATGGGGTGGAGAGTGTCAGTGCAACAATGCCTAAACCCAAAGACAACTGAGGCCTAACCCCAAAGACAACTGAAGCTTAACCCCAAAATCTATGTGCATGGATGCAGCATTTCAATGTGATTTGAACTAGAGGCCTCTGGTTTGGAATGTTTTGCAAAACAACTAGATCAACCTTGTGGCATCAAAATAATGCGACTGCACAGATTAATAGCCACTTACTGTAGGCTGCTGTTTTCTATTTAGTGTGAAATAGGTACACCATGAGTATTCCTGCAATCTTTTCAAAATAATCCTAGACAAAATTCCATTAAAATCAACCAATACTAAGGTTTTATATGTTAGGTCTAGTGGTGGATTGCAGGTTCCACCTTGCAGCAATAACTGGTTTGTCTTCCTAATATATCACTATTTAACTTAGGAACACTAGTATGTCCCTGTTGTGAAACTATATTTTTTTAATTCAATCCAGATGGAGATTTAGGGATTTTGGATGCAAGCTTTTTAACTTAATCCAGGCAATGCCCAGGTTTAGTACTTTCTGATTAGAGATGAAAGCTAGACCAACCTCAGGCAGGAAACAATAGCAATTGATTAGACACCTAGTCAAAAACTAAATGTCAAATTTAAATTGTTTTGACAAATGATAAGAACTAAATTTATGATGTAATGGCAAGGATTTCTTCTTGATTTTCTTCCTTTTGGGTTTATTAAAATTAATAATCTTGCATTTTCTTTCTAAAATTTATCCCAGACAAAAGTTCATCGATTGCAGCCATAAGTAAGGTTCTATATGTTTAGTGTAGTGGTGCATTTCAAATTTCCCCTTGCAGTGAAAATACTTTGGATTCTTTTTAATAAATCACTATATTACAGTTTACCTTGTCACTGTAAGTAAGTTATGGAACTAGGGTTTTTAACAATCCAATCTGGATGAAGATATATGGGTTTTGTTCTAGGCTTTTTAATTAGTCTAGGCAATGACTAGATTAAGTAGTTTCCAAAGACAGAAAAAGGCTGGTCCTTTCTACCTGAGACAGGAAATAAAATACATTGCTTCGATACTTATTGGAGTTGGATGATGAGTTCCTAGTGGTTTAGGCATATTCCATATTTGTTCCTGTGTGTTGTCCTTAGTTACAGTTAAGATAAGATAATGTTATCAATGTTACAGAGAGTTCAAATCTGAGCCGCAGCAAATATCAAATTTAAGTTGCTTTGACAAACGTTAGGTATTAACTTTATTATGTAATGGGTAATGGTAAGGATTTCGATTTTTTGTTGCTTTTCTTCCCTTTTAGGTTTAACGCGAATAAGCTTGTATTTTCTTTCTAAAAATTATCCTAGACAAAAGTCATGGAAAGCCGCCATAAGGTACTTTGTGTTTAGTCTAGGGGTACATTGCAGCTGCTAAAAGTATATTCTGAAACTAGGTTTTTTAACAACCCAATCCAGATCAAGATTACAGGTTTTGGATCTAAGACTTCTAGCTTAATCCATGTAGTGGCTAGGTTAAGTACTTTCACTTTCTGAAGATGGAGAAAAGCAGAACCATTCTACTTGAGAGAGGAAAGAAGATCCATTGCTTAAACACTTATTGGGGTTTGATGATGAGTTACCAGTGGTTTTAAGTTTTGGGTCTACTCTATGATTTTCTTGGTGTGTTGTCATTAATGTGATAGTTCAAATCTTGAGCTGTGCAAAATATCAAATTGTTTTGACAAATGACAGGTGTTAGCTTTATTATTTAATGGTAAATTGTTGATGGTTCTTCCTTTTGAGTGCAGATTGGTCCAAACTATGGATTATTCAGTCATAGTTTTCGACACTGCCCCTACTGGTCATACATTGCGATTGCTACAGTTTCCTTCTACTTTAGAAAAAGGGTTGACCAAGATGATGGCACTGAAAAACAAATTTGGAGGTCTCATCAGCCAGGTATTTACTGTGTGTTCACAGGGGTTGCCGCACATTATATGGGGTTTTGGTATGTGTTTTCTGCGTTTTAACATTTAATACTGGTATTCAATTGCATGAAGATGATGAGAATGAGATGAAGTGTTGAAATAGTTATATTTTTTATATGAATACTGCCCTTTTTCAAATTTAATTGCAGGTTACAGTTGAAGTTTAGAATAATATATTGATGTTGATAAGAGTCCAACGATAGTGGACATTAGCCGCTTTTCAATAAATAAAACTTTCTATTAAAAATCCCAAAATCAGTTTCAACTTTTATTGTAAAAATGTTTTTAACTGATGGAAAAATTTAAACTGTATACTGTTACATTCCAAGATATTCTGTATACTCCATCAAGAGGACTGTCTTCTACTCTAAAAATACACAACTGGCGTCTCTCTCATCAAAATACATATGACTGATAGGTGCAATAATGACCAATGTGAATAAATAGACAACACAGAAAATAAACATGCAGAGTCAGATACATATTACAGCTATAGCAGGACGGTTTTGATCAACTTTTTTCCCAATGTAGATCATCTGATATTTAGATCTGCCAGTGTACTCCATCTCCACGCACCATTATTTTTATTTTCTTCCTACCACATGTGAAGAAGCGTTCTCTGTTCTGCCTTAGGTGGAAAGGTGTTCTATATTTGTAATGACATTCCCTATTTCTTGACCACCACTTATTAGTTATAATTTATATTCTCACATATGCTGCCATCACGTTGAATGGAGGCACATTACAAAATGTATATGATACATTGCCCCTATATCCCATCACTGGACATGGTACACTGCTCTGCTGACCAACCAGAGCTCTGAAGTCTTCTTGCTCCAAAATAACTTATCCTGAATTTGAATTTCCACATGTTACTGCTCAAACTAGCAGTCCTTTCAAAGCAGGCTATTTATGCCCTGTGCTAGTGATGGTAAGCATATAAGAGGGGTGAAACCCACTGTCACCACAGTCTAACCTCAACTTCTTCGGGTAACTCCTAAAACCTAGGGGAGAGTCCATAATCAAGGAAGAGCACTTGTAGACACCAACACACCTGCAAATACCTTTCTACAAGCCCTATGGTTGAGATCAGTGCCTTATATGGAGTTAACAATGGATAATAAAGACACATAAATCACTTTAAAAGGAGTTAATTCAATCTACTAGTCAATATCAATAGATATCACCAATTTAATACACTTCATGAGTCTTAGGGTAGGGTGTCACACTTCCCAAGGCACTACCTTAGAAAACTGCGCTTTGAAGGGGAGAAGATCATGTTAACTAGGGTGTGCTTGATGATCCAATTCGAATTGCTAGAAACCCTAATTTGGGCAAATTCACCTTCGTTAATGCCCCAAGGAAAATGGAAATGCTCTTAGAGATTTGTGGATAAATCCACTAGGGCGAAATTGATGGGTGGACCAGAATTACAAACTCATAGCTATTTTTGGAGTTTTGAATTTATTTAGATTTTTAGGGTTTTCTAGTAATATGGTATTTTTAGGGGTTTTCAATATATAAAAATCCATGTAAAATAAAAGGCATGCAAATTGAGAAAAGAGAGATATATTTGTTGGAAAGATAGGGCATATGATTCTTGTCTCAATCTCTAGGGCATTGAGAGATCAATACCAACATCCCTCTCTTAGAATGGCTTTCAATGTTGATTTTTTTGAGCAGCATTGAGAGCCATTCTCTTAGGAGAATGGAGACACTTGGTCCAAAACCAGGGTGTGGACCCAGTTCAGCACTGGGGGGACTCAACCTTGAGTTGATCATTCTGTTGAATGGTGACATCTGGTCCAGGACCAAGATGTGGACCCAGTCCAACATTGGGGGGACTCAACCTAGAGTTGAGTGATCATTCTGTTGAATGATGATATATGGTCAAGGACCACGACATGGACCTAGTCCAGCACTGGGGGGGACTCAACCTTGTGTTGAGTGACCATTCTGTTGAATGGTAGACATCTGGTCCGGGACCACGATGTGGACCAGTCTAGTATTGGTAGACTCAGCCTAGTTCTGAGTAGCCATTCCTTTGAATGGGGGCACCTGGTCAGTTACAAGGACTCAACCCGGGGCTGAGGGCCATTCTCCTAGAGAATGGAGGTGCTTGGTTTGTTACCAATTATTTGACCTAGTGTCAAATTATGTAGCCTATGGCTTAGGCACCTGGTCTGTTACTAGAAGACACTATAAGCCCTAGACTGGGTCTAGGCATGTGTGACACTCTGACCCTCTGGTCAATGGGCTCTGTGATCATCTCCAAGGCTTAGCTACCCTTGGTTAAGACAACTTAATACCCGATCTTGGTGTCACACAGAGTGTGAGATAAAAGCATTAGTAATTTTCTTTGTTTATGATGATGTACTTTGAGTGGTGATGAAAGACCACCTTGACCACTTGCATTGACCATAGGGGCACTTGAAGAAGGCTAAAAGCAAAAGTAAAAAATACAGGAGAACTTTTGGACCACATGTAAAAGTAAAAAATACATAAGGACTTTTGGACCATAGGTAAAAGTAAAAAATACATAAGGACTTTTGGACCACAGGTAAAAGTAAAAAATACATAAAGGACTTTTGGACCACAAGAAGGCTAAAGGTAAAAGTGAAAATTAGCAAAGAATAAAATAATGATATTTTGTTCTTTCTAATTTTGGTCCACTTACAGGTGACTCAAAGGATATAAAAGAAGATCAATCCATTTCATTATACACACACTTGCTTTCACAGTTGAAGCTGCTCCTACAAAAAGATTTCACAGGTTATTTTGAAGAAAGGGAAGATTGATGTGATGCCCTAGCATGGATGAGTCTAGCTAGGGCATTCACATTTGTTTTTTTGATCAAACCCTAGCCTAGGGTTTCAACATCTTTTACAGCATTTTTGAAGTCTTAGGGTTTTACCCCAAAACTACCAGCAAAAACACTTCTTCTCAGCTCATCTTCACATGCTGGTTCTTGGGTAGCTCTCATCTTCTTCTGGGTAGCTTCTCCACAGACTTACAGGCAGGTTGCAAACTTCATCAGGCAACATCTACTCCACGAGTAGGGTGAAATTCTGTTACGGGCAACCTCCTTCGTCTCTTAGCTGCCCACCATCATTTGCCGGCTCCTTTGGCTGCCCCTCCGTTACTCCACAAACAGGCCACACATAGCCTGTGGGTTGCTAGCACAGAACCCGTGAAGGGTTAGGGTCTGTCGCAAACCCTTGGGCTGCTACAACAGACCCTAGGGCTGCTAACAGACAGCCCAGAGGCTTCGGGCAGGTTGCCCTTGGCCCACAGCAGCCATAGGCTGCTTTTCGGGTAGCCCTTTAAGGGCTCGGGCAGGGTCTTTCCTAGGCTCATCAGACCTCGGGTCAACAGACACGGGTCTGCTAGACCTCGGTCATTTGCAGACATGTCTGTAAGGGCCTTGGGTAGAGTGGACCAACCCAAACAGAACCTGGGCAGGTAGATTGGCCATCCGGGCAGAACAGTAGGGCTTGATCAGATTTGGGCAGGGGTAGAAAAGCATCCGGGCAAGTTAAATAAAGATGTGGGCAACTTAACAGGAACTTGGGCAAGAAAAAGAATTTCGGGCAGACTGAGTAAAAGTGAAACTAGTCAGATCTGCAGTTTTGATCAGCTGGGGAGAATTAGGGCTTGAAGCCCTACTTTGATTTTTCTTGTGAAAAATTTATCTTATATATTTATGGATCTATTGAACAAACCTGTTAAGGTTTTGAGAGATTTTGAAAAATCTCAGTCATCCCATTTACGAGATGAATTACTAATGCTTTTGGGGGTTTTTGTCCTTTAAAGGTTTCCCCAATGAAAAACTCTCGTGTTCAGTGTGTTGATATTATTTTTTATTGCACTTGTCATTTGTTATCAGTTAGTCTGCAAAGTTTTAAATATTCATGCTAATGCTAAAATTTAACATGGTATCAGAGCTTAGCATGTGAAGACACAGTAAAGGGACATTGCTGTTGTCTTCCTAGACCTTGTGATAAGTTTTGCAGACTTAACATTTGACTAAGTGCCAGAGATGGCTGTCAATATCTTCAGACCAGAAGATAAGCTACAAGGTTCAACCAACTACAACTCCTGGAAGGCAACTATTCTAGAGGAGAATGACTTGGATGACATTGTGTTTAATGTCAGAGAAGAGCCAACATCTAATGCTGGTAGACTTGCTTACAAGAAGAAGCAGGCTAAGGCTAGAAGAATCATTTATGATTCCGTTAAAGAAACAATGATGCCCAACATCACAACTTTGAAGACTACCAAAGAATGCTTTGACACCTTGGCCAACTTATATGAGAAGAAGGCTCCCAGCCAGAAGAGAGTCTTGAAGAAAAGGCTACGAACTTTGAAGTTGAACAAAGATGAAGGGGTTGGTTCCTTCTTCACGAAGATTGCACAGGTAAGAGGTCAACTTATTGCTATTGGTATTGCTGTTGATGATGATGACCTTGTGCAAACTGTGGTTGATGGTCTCCCAAGCTCTTTGGAAACCTTCATGGCATCTGTCAGTGGACGAGAGAATCAACCAAATTTCGAAAGACTGTGGCATGATTGCATAGAAGAAGAAGGACCTCAGGTAAGGTAACCAAGGAAGGTGGCCTTGCACTTGCAACAAAGACCAAGAAATTCAAGGAGCCCTTCCCTCAGCAAAAGAAGGCAAAGAAACCTCACGGTAAGTTCTCTGATATGTCAAAAGTGGAATGCTATAATTGCCACAAGTTTGGACATTTTGCCAAGGATTGCAGGCAAACCAAGAAGAGAACCAAAAGGAGCTTTCATGCCTCTACTGCAGAAGCAGAAGAAGAAGAAGAAGAACTGAAGAAGAAGAAGAAGAACCGAAGAAGAAGAAGATAACCAAGGCTGACAAAGAAGAAGAACCTAGAAGAGAATACTACCTGGTTTATGCTCTCTCTGGTTCCATCACAGATAGTGCTACCTCTTGGTTGGGAGATAGTGGTGCCTCCAGGCACATGACAGGTAACTGTGAAGCTCTCACCAGTTACAGAAAGAAGAAGTTCACCACACAGGTGGAGCTTCGAGATGACTCCACTTACAAGATTGAAGGAGTTAGCTCAACTTCACTTCAACTTGACTCAGGTATGGTTCTTCATATTGATCATGTCTTATATGTTCCTGGTTTGGAGAAGAATCTTCTATTTGTTGTTGGCCTAGAGGACAAGGTCTACAGAGTCCTCTTCATGGACAAGAAAGTCCTATGGGCAAAGGATGAAGATCTAAGCTCAACAGTACAGATTGGGGTTCAAGAGGGAGGCCTTTACAGGGTTTCCAAGGATTCCACTCATGCAGTTGATCCATGTGAGTTGTGGCATAGAAGGTTTAGACAACTTCACTACATAGATCTTCTAGGCTTACAAAAGATGGTCAGTAGAGATGTGGTCTTCCATGAGGAAGATGAAGCACCTTACCTTGAGTTTCCAGTTTCAAAAACTCAGAGGGAGAAAGAGGAATTTGATGATCAAATTCCAGATGCACCTGAGTACACTGAAAGCCCACCAGAAGAACTACTTGAAGTTCCTCCTTCCAAAAGGAGACATGCTTGGTACCAAGAAACGGTACAAGAAGGCGAGAAGCATAAAGATTCTCCCAGGACCTTCAGAGAAAGCATAAGACCACAGAAGTACTGCAGTCTTATCAATGCAGAACCTTCCAAAGAAGCAACAAGTCAACAGGTATGCGTTGATGCCATGATTGAAGAATACAGTTCAATCATGAAGAATGATGTGTGGGAAGTTGTTCCCAGACCAACAGGAAAGTCAGTAGTGACATCTAGATGGCTTTATAAAATCAAGTATGTTGCTGATGGTAGTATGGAGAAGTGTAAAGCCAGATTCATGGCTTGTGACTTCACTCAAGAAAGAAGGCATTAACTACGATGATACATTTGTTCCTTTTGCTGGGTATACTACCATCATTTCACTTGGTACAATATTCAGATAGAAGTTACATCAGACGGATGTAAAGACAACCTTCCTCAATGGCAAGATTGAGGAAGAGGTCTATATTGAACAACATGAAGGGTTTGTGAAGCAATCCTTGTATGGATTGAAACATGCTCTGAGAGTCTAGTATGCGAGGATGGATGGATTTCTCCATAACTTGGGGTTTTCCAAAAGTACAACTGATTCTAACCTGTACTTTGAGGTTGTTGTTCATAATCATGTCTTGATACTTGTTTTATATGTAGATGACTTGTTTCTTATAGGTGATGAACAATTGACAGGGCAGTGTAAGAGGGAGATTACCTCTAAATTCGAGATGAAGGATCTCGGGTTGATGCATTATTTCCTTGGCTTAGAGGTCTAGCAAAAGCCAAGCAAGATCTTCCTGACACAAGGAAAGAATGCATTGGACATCTTGTAGAGATTTGGGATGCAGGACTGCAAGTCTATGGGCATACCCATGACTACCAACTTGACAAAGTTGGGTGACTCAGCTACCAGTTCACAGAGTATGGACTCTACTCTATATAGACAACTTTTTGGATCCTAGATATATCTCGTGCATACGAGACCAGACACAGAGTCAGTTCATGTCCAACACTTATAGGCTTAAGGTTACTTCCAACAGTGGATTAATGTTATCTGGATATGTTGATTCAGATTGGGCTGGCAGTGCAGTAAACCGGAAAATTACCTTTGGTTACTACTTTAGTATGAGATATGCAATGATCTCTTGGTTCAACAGGAAGCAGGATTCCATAGCTCAGAGTATAGTTGAGGCAGAGTACATTACTGCAAGTGATGCTTGCAAGGAATCGGTTTGGCTCAGAAAACTTATATTTGATCTCTTTGGAGGAAAGCTTGATTCAACGATCATCCACGACAATAATCAGAGTTGCATAAAGCTTTCGGTGAACCCAGTGATTGAAATGAGGTTTCATTTCAACAGAGACCTAGTGCAGAGAGGTACTCTGAAGTTACAGTACATTTGTATAGATGAACAGATCACAGATATCTTGACCAAGGCTCTGACATCATCAAAGTTCGTATACTTTTGTGACAAGCTTGGCATGGTAGAGAATGCCTCTCTCGCTGAGAGGGAGTGTTGATTTTTTTGAGTAGCATCGAGAGTCATTCTCTTAGGAGAATGGAGACACCTGGTCCAGAACCAGGGTGTGGACCCAGTTCAGCACTGGGGGGACTCAACCTTGAGTTGACCATTCTATTGAATGGTGACATCTGGTCCGAGACCAAGATGTGGACCTAGTCCAACACTGGGGGGACTCAATGTAGAGTTGAGTGATCATTCTGTTGAATGATGATATCTGGTCAAGGACCACGATATGGACCAAGTCCAACACTGGGGGGACTCAATGTAGAGTTGAGTGATCATTTTGTTGAATGATGATATCTGGTCAAGGACCACGATATGGACCAAGTTCAACACTGGGGGGACTCAACCTTGTGTTGAGTGACCATTCTGTTGAATGGTAGAGATCTGGTCCAGGACCAAGATGTGGACAAGTCTAGTACTGGTAGACTCAGCCTAGTTCTGAGTAGCCATTCCTTTGAATGGAGGCACTTGGTCAGTCACCAGGACTCAGCCCGGGGCTGAGGGCCATTCTCCTAGAGAATGGAGGAGCTTGGTCTGTTACCAAGTATTTGACCTAGTGTCAAATTATGCAGCCTATGGCTGAGGCACCTGATCTGTTACCAAGAAGACACTATAAGCCCTAGACCAGGTCTAGGCATGTGTGACACTCTGACCCTCTGATCAGTGGGCTGTGTGATCTTCTCCAAGGCTTAGCTACCCTTGGTTAAGACACCTTAGTACCCAATCTTGGTGTCACACAGAGTGTGAGATAAAAGCATTAGTAATTCTCTCTGTTTATGATGATGTACTTTGAGTGGTGATGAAAGACCACCTTGACCACTTTCATTGACCATAGGGGCACTTGAAGAAGGCTAAAAGCAAAAGTAAAAAATACATAAGAACTTTTGGACCACAGGTAAAAGTAAAAATTACATAAAGAATTTTGGACCACAGGTAAAAGTAAAAAATACATAAGGACTTTTGGACCATAGGTAAATGTCAAAAATACATAAAGGACTTTTGGACCACAAGAAGGCTAAAGGTAAAAGTGAAAACTAGAAAAGAATAAAATAATGATATTTTGTTCTTTCTAATTTTGGTCCACTTATAGGTAACTCAAAGGATATACAAGAAGATCAATCCATTTCATTATACACACACTTGCTCTCACAGGTGAAGTTGCTCCTACAAAAAGATTTCAGAGGCTATTTTGAAGAAAGGGAAGATTGATGTGATGCCCTAGAATGGATGAGTCTAGCTAGGGCATTCACATTTGTTTTTTTGATCAAACCCTAGCCTAGGGTTTCAACATCTTTTTGCAACATTTTTGAAGTCTTAGGGTTTTACCCCAAAACTACCAGCAGAAACACTTCTTCTTAGCTCATCTTCACAGGCTGGTTCTTGGGCAACTCTCATCTTCTTCCAGGCAACTTCTCCACAGACTTACGGGTAGGCTGCAACTTCATCGAGCAACTTCTACTCCACGGGTAGGGTGAAATTCTATTACTGGCAACCTCCTTCGTCTCTTAGATGCCCTCCATCATATGCGGGCTCCTTTGGTTGCCGCTCCGTTACTCCACGTGCGGGCCACATATAGCTCGTGGGATGCTAGCACAAAACCTGTGAAGAGTTAGGGTCTGTAGCAGACCCTCGGGCTGCTACAGCAGACCCTAGGTCTGTTAACAGACAACCTGGAGGCTTTGAGCAGGTTGCCCTTAGCCCACAACAGCCACAGGCTGCATTTTGGGTAGCCCTTTAAGTGCTCAGGAAGGGTCTTTCCTAGGCCCATCAGACCTCGGGACAACAGACACGGGTCTGCTAGACCTCGCTCATTAGCGGACAGACCCGTAAGGGCCTTGGGTAGAGTGGATCAGCCCAAACAGAACCCAGGGAGGCAGGCAGGCCCTTCGGGCAAGCAGATCGACCATCCAGACAGATCTGGGCAGAACAATAGTGTTTGATCAGATCTGGGCAGGGGTAGATAAGCATCTAGGTAGCTTAACAGGAACCTAGGTAGGAAAAAGAATTTTGGGCAGACTGAGAAAAAGTGAAACTAGGCAGATCTGCAGTTTTGATCAGCCAGGAGAATTAGGGCTTGAAGCCCTATTTTGATTTTTGTTGTGAAAAATTTATCTTGTATATTTGTGGATCTATTGAACAAACCTATTAAGAATTTGAGAAAGTTTGGAAAATCTCAGTCTTCTCATTTATGAGATGAATTACTAATGCTTTTGGGGTTTTTGTCCTTTAAAGGTTTCCCCAGTGAAAAACTGTTGTGTTGATATTATTTTTTACTGCACTTGTCATTTGTTATCAATTAGTCTGCAAATTTTTAAATATTCATGCTAATGCTAAAAA
Organism: Pseudotsuga menziesii; assembly: GCA_001517045.1. Taxonomy (NCBI): domain Eukaryota; kingdom Viridiplantae; phylum Streptophyta; class Pinopsida; order Pinales; family Pinaceae; genus Pseudotsuga; species Pseudotsuga menziesii. Next base: position 460,561 of record LPNX010013114.1, on the reverse strand, counting down.
TGAACATTCAACACTTGCAATTAGGGCATCAACTAGCAACCACAAGATTTAGGTAGAAGAGCTTGATTAGGGCAAGAGAAGAAGTCCAAGGCCCAGTAATAATGGAGAGCTCCTATGAAAGGAAGGTCTCCTCATGCAAGGTTAACAAAATATGAGCAAGAAACCTTAACATTTTAGGATAATGCACCATAGAAGCACCATTAAACTATGTTAGAAGTATAACTTACCAACATTTAACACAGATGAGCAAGATAGTGCCTTAGGTCACCTTTGTGTTTGAGTTATTACAACCATTCATTAGCTTCAACCATAGCTTGTGTAAAAGAAACCCTAGAACTTCACCAACTCAAACTTCAAGAGAGAAAGATCATCCCAAAAGAGGTGCGAGCCTCACCTAATTTTAAGTTATAAGCTTACAAGATAATGTGAAAAACATAACATTTGGCTTGCTCACCCATAGCTTTGGGGGCTAAACCACTCATAATAACAATAAAATATCTCTAAATGACATAAAAGTAATAAATAAAGAGCAATTAGGCTACAACTGCTAGGTTTCCAAAAAGAGGATGTCATGCCCCAACCAACCCCAATAGATGTGTGCCCTTGACATCCTTCTCCATTGTCCTTGTAGTTTTCTTCAATAAGGAGCTACAATTTGTGGGTAACACAACCTAGAAGAGGGGTAAAATAGGTTAAAGTGAGCGAATAAGGTGTGCTAGATATGGTGCAATGTTACGCTACATCTGTACCCAGCGCACCTTCAGATGTGCCCCAGGGAGACAAAGCCATTTTTTCTACTACGAGGGGTATTATTGAGCAATGGTGGTCATGGCTGGGCCCTTTGGTCCTTCCTTTAGGAGTACTATGGATTAATGGCATTGCTGACTGCCCTTTGTTGGGGTTTTCAACCCCGTAGTTGGTGTCTGGTGCTCTTAGGGGTTGATCACTGGGTCACATGGCCCCTTATTTTGTTTTCATGCCCTAGTGGCCTTTGCTTTAGCTGCAAGACATTTGTCTCCCTTCACAACCGCTTAGGACACCCTCCTGTCCCTTCTGCACATTGGCGCCTTCTCTCCTTGGTCTTATTTCCTCAGAGGAGCTATCCTCCACGCCAGTTCTTTTTGCTGCTTTGAGGAGGGCGTTGAGGGATTTTACAACATTCTTGGGGTTAGATGGGGTATGACGCCCTCCCTCCAGCTCACTCCAGCCTTTCGTTCAGAGTGATTCGCTAATTTTAGCATTTTTGGCACCTAGGGGAAAAATACCCCAGGTAGCCTACTATAAGCCAACATTAGGCCATTTTATTATTATTATTTTGTTTTAATTTTAAGTTGAGATTTTATAATTTCATATTGACTTATTAAAGGCATGTCGACCCGGATATTTTTTTGTAAAAGTGAGTGAGATCATATAAATAGATCTCCTCACTTCATTTTAACATAAGACAAATGGGATAAAAACACTATGCACTTATTTGGCCCAACTAGGGCTCTTTGAAGTGAGGCGCCTCCTCTAGAGGAAGATGTTTTCTGGGTTTGATGATGAATTCTTGAAGTTTTCCTTTGGTTCAATACTCTTGCAAAGGTGATGTTGTGATTTGTTGGTGAAACACGTGCACAAGGATGTATCCATGCTTTTTCTTGATGTCTCTTTGTTATTGATTGATGAATGATTATGTTGATGGACTGAATGGTAGCCATTAGGGTTGCATCTGTCTTGGCAAAAGTCTTCATCATTCCTTAGTCACCTTGGTGTAGGAGTACGTCCTTCTAGGGGTATTTCTAGGGTTTGTTCCTTGGAGCTTTAAGGCTAGTTGTAAACCTAGGTTAGTCTTCTCTAGGGGTGGGTTAGTCGCTACTTAGTAGCCCTAGGTTAGGGTAGGGTTTGCTAGGGTTTTCCTTTGTCCCTAATCCAACTCCTCAACCTAGTTCTAGGGTTAGTGTAGGGTTAGATCTAGGTTAGTTTAGGACTTTTAGGGATGCAAAAACCATAGGAAGCCCTAGATTCCTCCTTTCCTTAGCGTCTCCCTTTTCCTCCCTTCTCTCTTCTTCGCCTTCACCCCCCCAAGCTTCCAAAACCCTCGTCTCTTCCATTTTCCTTTCTTTTCTCCCTCACGGCTCCTTCCTTCTCCTTTCCTAGCACCTTCATCCTGGTTCCTCTACACCGCGGTCTCCCCTTTGTGGCCTCCAAGAACCCTCGGTCACTCATCTGGAGCCTTTTCTATCTCACGACCTCCCCTTTTGGGTCTCTAAAACAACCCTTTTCACCTCGGACCTATCTCTTATACCCTCTTAACTCCTTTCCCTAACCGACAGATTGTTCCTTTAGGGTTCATTTTCATCCCTTTACCCTCGGTTTCCTACAACAGCCATAGGGTTGTTCCAAAGCACCTTACGGTCTGTCCTTTTTCTTCATCTCAGCTATACAACCCTCCTAAAGGTCTGGTACAGACCTCCGTTACCTAATCTGAGGTCTCTTCTAGGCCTTATCCACCTTTACAATGGCAACGCTCCCTAATTTGGTGCCTGCTGTACCCTCCTTTTCATGTCTATCCCCTAACCCTGCACACTATCAAGCACACACTGGTTATCTAGTTACATGTTGCAAGTTTAAATTGTAATTTGAAGATGCACTAACACTTTGTTATTAGATTGTATGTGCATGTTTTGTCTGGAAATGATCAGTATTTGAACTTTGAAATGTTATTACGCAGCTGCTAGTGGTTACATATACTTTGTTTTAGACCTTATTCATGCTGCTTGCATAATGCTTGGGACTAATACTCAAACATGCAATGGATGGTTATTGCCGCTTTTATGATTGATATATCATTGGGATGAATCTATATTGCTGCGAATGATCATCTAAATTATTGTATTCAGACCTTGCTTACAAGATATTTGTGTTGTTTATGGTATATACTTTGATATGATATATGAATACTTATTGTTACTAATGTGATTTACGCTGCACTATGAATGAGTATATGTAATTATTGCTTCACCCTTCTTCCATTGGTAAAACTTACAACAAAAGACATATCACACTTGTTATGGATGAATGTATTGTTGAAGCTGACATACTAATTGTACTTACATGATTTATTTTGTCTCACATAGTACGTTTTATTCAATTCCAAACTGACTCCAATAAGGCATTGGTCGCTAACGTCCTTGAAAGAAATATCTTTTGGTGCTTTAGTGTCTTTTCATAGTTGCTATAGGTCTCTCTCCGAGGAGGCTTGGGCTTCCAAAGCAGTTTGGGAAGAGTGGCTAAAGTGATAGTGGTCACTCTCTCCTGCATATGTTGGTCGGTGGCTAGCCCTGCTAGTCTACCTGGTAATAATGCAAATCCCTTTACAAAGTACTATCACCTTTTACATGGCAAATAAATGAGTGCGTTCATGCGTCCAAGTGATTAGCCCCCCAAGGGCACCATCCCATACAGGGTGAGCAGCTCTTAGAGGTGGAAATCAAGCAGACCATCCATGACATGATTAGTAGTATTTAGCCCCATATCAACACTCTAATCTTCAACTTGGCTTTTACATAAATATTTTTAACCCCTCGTTCTGATAGACCTGGTTGGGAATGCGATAGATACTTTAAGGTGTAACACCACACAATATTGGAAATTATGTTGCGGCGGTCAGTAAATAAATGTTTTGGTCTTATTGTGAATGGATTATTTTTTTCTTTTAAATATGAGATAAATATCTATTTAATGAACACGAAAATTACCATTTTATTTTTTATGTTGTAGACAATGGTTTTAACATCCTATAAAAGGAACAAGGCTTATCTAATATTAGTGGTAGTTGCATCTTTGGCAAATTTCGCCACCTATTTCCATACATATTTGACCTTTGAACACCACCAAAAGGCATGCATAATGCTATCCTCTTAGCCGTTGGTAGGGCATTTTGGAAGTTCAATCCTAAGTTTGGAGAGTCTATGCACTGGATCAAGGCCTAGTGAATCAAACACCTTGCAAAAAGTGTTACTGGGCACAATAGGTGCAAACTGCTCTCTAAATTTTATGTAATTTTTTCTTCTCTATAGAAGATATATAGTTGGCATGCCAAAGCTTGTTTAGTGTTTCCCTAAGTTGCCATGGTACTTGGGTACGGGTATGGGTACTGTTATCACACAAAGTGTAGCTACCCACTAAAGGTATCCCATCTGGGATGGTAGAGGTGGGGTAGCTAATCGGTGACATCGCAAGGGCCTCGTCCACTATAGATGAAGGGTAGTTGTCACATCGGATGGGCTCTTGTCGTTTTAAATCAATCTGGAGAATGACCAAGGGGGAGACCCGCCTAGCCCTACTAGCCTAAAAGGGCTAGCAAACCTACTTAAGACACTCCTAAGGGTGAGCAATGGGTAAAATAGAGAGATAATGGGTGAGGTAGTCTAGATCTAGGAAATATATGTGGCATAGGGGTTAAGGTAAAGCTGGGGAGGTTTAGAGAATAAGGAAAATGACCCAACTTGATAAGGAAAATACCACAATGAGTCGAGAAAAGTAGATCTAGAAAGATCTAGACACATGCAAGAGGAACCTAAATGACCCACTTAGGTTTTATGCAAAAGTGAACGAACTGGACCCAAAAGGGTAGATCAGGGCATGAAATGTCTAGATCATGATGCTTGTAGGATAGATCTGTGGAAATCAAGTGGGTTCAAGCATACCCAATTGATAGATCTGAAAAGATCTAGCCACACGAATGGAAATCCTAATGGGACCCACCTAGAGAGACTAGTGTTAGATCCCGCGGCAAATGGAGTTCGATTTACGTGAAATTCAAGATCTAGGGTTTATTCAACAATCTCCAAGTGGGTTTTGATGGTCGTCATAAAAAACTCACCGGATCTATCAGATCTACGAAACTAGTGTTTGAAGGAAGTGTTTTAAATGGACAAATGGATGAAAATACTGAAAAACAATACTAACCTTGTAGATTATACTTGAAAATACTTGCGGTCACCTTGGATGTCGATGATCCTTCCACTTAGTTACAATTTCTATCTTGATCCGGCAAGAAACAAAGACAAAACACCCAATTAAGGTAGTGCACCCCCTCCTCTTCACTTGCAAAATCAAACACGAATGAGATTTGTTCACGGATGAAAAAGATAGCTACGTACGACATCTACAAAAAGAGATACAATGTACAAAATGACAATTGAAGAACACCCTGAAGATGAAACGATTTGATCGAAAGACGATGCAAGACGCCTTAACAATCTCCAACTGATTCGCTACCCTCCAAAAGATCAGTACGACTTGTTACCAACTTTTTTGTATCATAGTTGGGTTACCTGAGGAGTCGCCATTCGACAAACATGATAAATGTTTGTTTTCAGTGTATCAGATGATCCGCCTTTATGCCTAGCCAATTTTGGCTAGTCAGTTTTTGTTTTGAATAATTTTGACCATGGCCCCGCAGGGTTTGTAATAAAATGTGCTAGTAGGGTGTTTTGAGTGGTTCGGCCTCCTAAGACGTAGAATTTCAACTAAGGTATTCCAGGGAGTTTTTTGCCTTTGACAATTATGCTTTGCTTATAGTTGAGTATAATTGATGAGGTTTTCTCCTGCTTCCTCCAAAGCTGGAATGCTCGATTTTGAATTCTAGGCCTTGGGGGGTTATTAGAGCCCAACTGAGTATGTATAAACCTACTAGTCATTATTAGAATAGAGCATGGTCATGTCCTAAGTCACTAGGACCCTTAGAAAAAATTCTAAATTTTTTTTTACCGGACGCGTCAAATTTTGGATTTTTATTTTTTTTAATTTTTTAATTTTTCCTAAGTTTTTAATTAAATTTTTCCATAATTTAAATGGAGAATTTAATTTTGTAATAAGTCAGTCATTCGGAACCCAAATTCAGTGATTGAAGGCTCTAACCTTAAGCTAAAAATCATTCATTATCAGCTAGCCAACTATCTCAAAGTTTCAGAAGTTCATTCAACCTCATAATTAATAATTTCTCAAAAAAGTCATTTACGGAGAAATAATTAATTAAAATATTAAAAATGAATATTTTGGAGAAAATAAAAAACTCTCCAAAATAAACCAAATTGAATAAAATAAAAGGCTAAATGACATGGCACGGAGCATTTATGATGATTCCAATCAATATCGGTTAGTTTCAGATCAAGTATCGGAGTGTAGCAGTTGAACTATCAGTCAGAAATTTGCCCTCTTTGGTCAAATTCGTTTTTGGTTGAAGTGTGGGTTATCTATTGGTTGGGTGATCATTACGAGGGAGGATGAGCCACCTCACCCCCCCTCATTACTCCAACACTCAGTTACAACTCAGTTGTAGCTTAGTTCAACTCCAAATCATCATGCCGAGCTCATTCAATTACTCCGGTGTTACTCTTAGTCCGGATTTAGGGATTTGAGCCCTGTTTTCTTTCCTTTTTGTATAAGTAGAGGCTCTTTTGAGCTCTACATGATCGAATTTTTGGCATAGAAACTCTGGAGAATTTCTATTGTAATATTTTGCTTAAGATTTAATAAAGTTGATGACTTTGGAGGTCAAAGCGGAAGCTCTATGTTGGTCATGATTCACCGTGTGAGGTGATACCTTTCTTTGTTCCTTTATTTATGGATTCTTAAGCATTTGATTGTGTAAATTTTGAAGGCTAACAATCTAGCACTATTTCATATAATCTATGCATTTTTCTTGAAGACTGTGTGCTTTCAGGTATCGTCCGATATACAAGGGCTTTTTTATGGTTAACATTCATTTTGCAGGTTCCACAAGAAGTCATTCTCTTTTAGGAAAATCGAGAAGCACAATTTCTTTGCCTCATCCATCAAGTAAAAGAAATATTTTACGGTTACTTTTCTCAAGTTTAATCTAAGTTTCTCCTTTCTCAATATTTCCATGTGTCTCATGTTCGTTTTGACCTAAGAAAGTAGCTTGGGATTTTATCCCAAGTGCCACATAATTTTGTGGCTACTTCTCTTTCCCCACTAGCATTCTTGCGTACATCCAGCTAGTCTGTACGGTTTCGGGACTAGTGCTTCTAGTGGTCACCTTGTTCGGAGGTTCATCCCACCTTTTGTTGATTATTGGTTGATTTCCCCCCCTTCTTCTAGGTTGGATTTCGCCTCCGCCTTATTGTGTGTTTTTCTTCTTGGTTTTCTTCGCTGCCCTCTTTTTTCATTTTTTTTGCAGCCACTTTTCACTCTTATCGTTGTCCCGTTTTTACCATTTTTTTGCAGCTCATTGATTGTTTAGTTCGCTGCCCTATTCTTCCCTTCTTTTGCACCCAATTTCCTGTTTTTTGTTCCTCCCTTTTGCCCCTCTTTTCCTCCTTTGTTTCAGCGCTCTTTTCCCCTCTTTTTGCTCTTTTCTATCTTCTTCTTTTTTCCCTCTTTACAGGTTTGTAGAAAAGGTTCTCAACAAAAAAGATAAATCACTCTCCTTTTTACGTAAAATCCACTAATAAAGTTTCATGTTAGTCTTTTAGCTTTATTTCAAAAGTCCTTTCAAGGGTTGAATTCCCAAGGCAAATTGTAAATCTCAATAAAGTTTCTCTTTTTGTTTGAGCGGGGTTTTTAAGCCCCCACTCTCAACCTCCCCCATTTGGGGAGGTTTGTGGTGTTCTTATTTTTATGTGCTTAGATTAGATGTGCTTGTGCTTAGAATAATCTCATTATCTTTCTTAGAATACTAATTGCTAGATTAGCCCATTTTGTTTCATTCCTAAGTTGATTACTTCATCTTTTAAATGTTTATCTTTCAATAAGTAAATCAACTGTTTAAAGTAGAAATCTCTTGAATCTCACTTTGTGGATCAAGAGTGCTCTCTATCGGAGAGTTGTTTTTTATTTCGTTTTTACTTACCCCATTGCTCTCCCGATTAGGGCCTAAAAAACCTGAAAGAGATTCTTGGGTAGATTAGTCTTTTTTACATTTTTGTAAGTTAATTAATTAATCTCTAAAGTCTCTTGAACTCGTCGTAATCCAAGTCAAGAGCACTCTCTATCGGAGAGCATTCCCACTGCATATCCTTGCATCAAGCATATAGTTTAGATAAGTCTCTTGAACTTTTGTCATAAGACAAAGTCAAGAGCGCTCTTTGTCGGAGGGTTTTAATCAATTTACTTAATAAAATTTTGCAACTCACATTTCCCCACTAATTAATAAATTTCGTTGTTTCCTTACCGGAGTATGCTCTGACCGACCTAAAAATCAGAGTACCCAGAAACGACATTGGATTGCTAAATCTCACAAGACTCATCATAATAAAATTTTACCTCGTAACCAATGCACCGACGTTGTAGAAGTTTTCCTAAGTCATTCCTAGTAAACGTGCCAGAACTCCCCGCTGTCTAGAGTTGCAGCTAGCTGGTCAATCTTCGCGATATCAGCTTGAGATACTAGGCGGGCTGTCATGTCTCTAACGGATTAACTTGAAGATTTTTTCGGCTGATCTTTGATACCTTTCATTGAAACCCTAAACAAGACCATTTAAAAACATTTAAAATATACCAAGAGCACTTGCATAACATTCACTAGCTTTATTTCAAGACTTGTTGTTAATTTCTTTAAGCATTGCAGTACTTTGACTCCATAAGGCACTGGTCTATTAATTTATGCGTGATTGTTACATCTGGATCATTTGTCTTTAACTTATAAAATCTTTATCTGTGAATGCATCTTTATCTTTTACAAGTTCTTGATATACTGTTCATCTGTTAATCCAATACAGCAACGTGGATTGCTATTTTATGTCTTGTGTTTGAAATTCATAATAATTTTAATCATCTTTCATCACATTAACTCCTAAACAACACCCATCTGCATCATAACATCAAAAACTTAACTTAAACATTGAGCCATAGAAAACTCTTTGTTAGGGACTATCCCCCTTGGCTTCGTTAGGAGTTAGCCTAAACGGAGGAGCTAGGAGTAGGTGACAGTACTTGGCTCTGTGCTTGCCCCCAAGGTCACACCTCTCCCACTTTCCTAAGTGAGGAGATAGCTTTCGGAAGATTTCTGTTGCTGGTGTGCGATCGGCGGACAACACGACTACCACAAAAAATATTTGTTTGCATGCAAGATACATTGAAATGTCTAAGCAAGAGGTGTAACAATCACATCCAAATACATTCACAAAGCTTCCAAGAGTTTCTGCAAAAGTTTTCTTGTATTCAATATTCTTAGAGCCAAAAGTCCCCATTTACAAATGAGAGAGCATCTCATTATATAGATCTCCTAAGTACATGAAACCTAGATCCAAAAAGATCAAGGGTCAAAATCAAAAGATAATATCTTCCTAATCTACGACTAAGATTAACTGGATACATCATATACATGGATCAACTCAAAAATAGAAGGGGGCACATCACTAAAATTGCCTGATGAGAGGGCACACCACATAAAATATGACAAATAACCACAAAGTAGCACATGGTGGGGCTAGGAGGTTATAACATCCATCAATAGCATGTCTCCATGGCACAACAACAAGGTGTGGTGGCAAATAATATCAAGAGTGATAAAAATCACTAGGACGTCTCCCTCAATAATACATGAAAATGCCCTCAATTTGAGAAAATCAAGGAAATGTGGACCCCAGATGAAGTGGAGTTGATGTCGGATGATGAATGTGACCCAAACACTGTGCCTTAGATCCATTTCATGCCATTCCTTTGCCTCAATTACATAAATTGATCTCCTCATTAGCCATTTTTTATTATTAAAATGTTGCCTTGGGAACATAAAACAATCAATATCTCACAGGGGAACAAAAACTGAAGCCAAATGACTACACTGATGGATTTGGCTCCATGGTAGTAAGGTATAATCGATTGGCTACACCCAACATTCCCTCTGGCGCCCTAGGAGATCTTATTGTTCTCCACACTGTGTTTTATTTTCATTTTCCCATGGCAAATTTGCTGCTAAAAGCCGAAGAGACACATATCTGTCATGTAACTGCTTGAAATTGAAAACCAACTGTACCAATGGACTCAGAATGTCTAAAACAATTAGGAATGAGTACTCGTACACAATATGCCCATCACAAATGTACATCAGAGGCTGTCGTGTCCCCATCCCAAATGAGTCTACTAGTTGACAATGTTTCACCCATCTACTAGTTCCCTAGGTTGGGGAGGAGGCATTAAATCTTGCAACAAGGGAGCTATGGGACCTAAGAGAACTGTAGTTTGTCATTTACACATTAATTTGGGTCATACAAATAATAAATATGGAGAAAATAAAGTGGCATTGCTTCATAAGGACATTTGGAGATTCATAGAGACCTTGGGTGGCGAGATTCTTCCTTACACATGTCATGACTTAACCCCAAATTCGAAATTATGAGTGGTGGAACGTTTTTGGAAGGTGAAGAGGTGTCAAATAGCATATCATGAGCCCAAGGATTTGAATGGGTGAGTAGGAGTTGTTAGTTTTTCAACATTAAGCTAGCATTATGTTAGGATCTTTACTGAGAGAATAACAAGTACAGCGATCAAACACAAGAGACAATGAACACAGTGTTTTTGATCGGGGAAACCATAAATGGAGAAAACCTTGCAACTTCCTCAGAGATAGAATCAACACAAGATGTAAACCCCAAAACAGTAAGATGCACTCCCGACAGCAGTAATCTTCTTCTTGTCTAGCCCCAGTGTCTTCTCCTTCTTCAACTATGCGCTACACTTGAGTGTGTGTGTGATGTGTGCTAAATAGAGATCCCAACTCTCTATTTATACTAATCCCGACATGACTAAAACCCTACTAGGGCCGACCTCTACTAGGAGAGTCTAATAACCATAGTGCCTCGGAACTGCGGGGACTTTAACTCTTACACAATCGGAGGGTTACCCATTATGACTTGACATGACTTGTTTACATTATTGATTCTCCCGATCGGAACATCGGGGCATGACAACATGACTCAAATACATAATAGATACATCCCAGAATAAACATCGGGTTACAATACATAAGATACATAGAAGAATGCATTCCGAAGTTACAAATACATCAACACTCCCTCTTAACTAGGAAGGTATTCTTTCGACAATTTTCAGCACTGGTCTTCTTCTCTGTATCAACTGGATCATCTCGTCATCTGCATCTCGAGTCTTTTGAGTCTTCAAGTCATCTTCGTCTTCAAGTCATCTTCATTCTTTGAATCTGGATCATCTCTCAATTTGGATCATCATGGGACATCATCACTGGATCTGGATCATCACTCGATTTGGATCAACATCACTGGATCTGGATCATAACTCGATTTGGATCATCATCACTGGATCTGGATCATCACTGGATCTGGATCATCATCACTGGACTGGATCTGGATCATCACTGGACTGGATCTGGATCATCTCTCGATCTGGATCATCACTGCTGGATCTGGATCATCACTCGATCTGGATCTCTTGGAGTCATCATAACTGGATCTGGATCATCTCTCGATCTGGATCATCACTGCTGGATCTGGATCATCACTCGATCTGGATCTCTTGGAGTCATCATAACTGGATCTGGATCATAGCTCGATCTGGATCTCACCTGGTCATCATCATGTGTGTGCTATCTCGTCATAGGAAGTTCTACAGAGTCAGCCTTCTTTCATGTTGGGTGTATGCCTACCTCCTCGTAGGTCTTTGGTAGCCCTTACATCTGACCTACTCGTCAGAATGGCCAGCACTCACATCTGACCTGCTCGTCAGAAAGGCGGTAGCCCTTACATCTGACCTACTCGTCAGAATGGCCAGCACTCACATCTGACCTACTCGTCAGAAAGGCGGTAGCCCTTATATCTGATCATATAGGACCTTATCCTACAGTCACATTAGAATGGCCAGCACTCACATCTGACCTACTCGTCAGAAAGGCTGTAGCCCTTACATCTATGTAGGAGCTCATCCTACATCAGAATGGCCAACACTCACATCTGACCTACTCGTTAGAAAGGCGGTAGCCCTTACATCTATGTAGGAGCTCATCCTACATCAGAATGGCCAGCACTCACATCTGACCTACTCGTTAGAAAGGCGGTAGCCCTTACATCTGACCTACTCGTTAGAATGGCCAGCACTCACATCTGACATGGAAGGAACCAAATCCTTTAGCCATGAACAGAATGGCTCTGCCCTTACATCTGACCTGCTCGTCAGAATGGCGGTAGCCCTTACATCTGTCCTACTCGACAGAATGGCCAGCACTCACATTTGACATGGAAGGAACCAAATCCTTTAGCCATGAACAGAATGGCTCTGCCCTTACATCTGACCTGCTCGTCAGAATGGAGGTAGCCCTTACATCTATCCTACTCGACAGAATGGCCAGCACTCACATCTGACATGGAAGGAACCAAATCCTTTAGCCATGAACAGAATGGCTCAGCCCTTATATCTGACCTGCTCGTCAGAATGGCTTTGGGATTCATCACTTTCCCTTGGAGGAAACCTCGATTTGGAGAACACCAAGCTTCTCCCTGAAGTACTCGAACTTCACTCTGGCTAATGGCTTCGTCAACACATCAGCTATCTGTTCCTCTGTCGCAACATACTGGAGCTTCACTGCTCCTCTCTGTACCATATCCCTGATATAGTGATACTTGATCTCGATATGCTTCGACTTGTCATGAAACACTGGATTCTCTGACGACTTTACGCAACTCTGGTTGTCACAATGTATACAAGTAGCATCCATCTGGAGATCAAATAAATCAGACAGTAGCTTCCTCAGCCATACTGCCTCACAACTAGCTGAACAAGCTGCGGCATACTCTGCTTCAGCTGTACTCAGTGCCACACAAGATTGCTTCCTGCTAAACCAAGAGATCATACCTGATCCCATACTGAAGCAACACCCTGAAGTGCTCTTCCTATCGATGGCACTGCCTGCCCAATCTGAATCAACATAACCCTCTAGGTTAATCTTTTGATTCGCATCATACTTGAGCCCATAATCAATTGTACCCCTCAAGTACCTCAGAATATGCTTTGCAGCAATCAAGTGAACATTTCTCGGATCTGTCAAGAACTGGCTCAAGGTGTTCACAGCAAAGCAAATATCTGGTCTCGTGTTCGTCAGGTACATCAATGACCCAATCATCTGACGATACATCGTAGCATCAACCGTCTCTGAAGAAGCATTATTCAATAGCTTCAGGTTCGATGCCATAGGTGTGGCCATAATCTTGTAGTCCATCATCCCAAACCTCTTCAGGATCTCTACTGCATACTTCCCTTGTCCAAGGAAGATTCCATCCGCACTCTGCCACACCTCCATACCTAGAAAGTAATGCATCATACCCAAGTCTTTCATCTCGAACTCGGCAGCAAGCTTTCTCTTTGTATTAGTAATCAACCCATCCATACCTGTCACAAACAGATCATCTACATATAGTAGAAGCATCATTGGGTTGCCATCTTCAACCTTGTTGTAAAGGTTGGAATCTGCTTTACTCTTGGTAAAGCCCAAATTGGATAGAAAGCTATCAATTCTGCCATACCATGTCCTGGGTGCCTGTTTCAAACCGTACAGGGCTTTCTTCAATCTGCATACATGAGATTCCCTGTCATGTGTCTCAAAACCGAGTGGTTGTTCTACATACACTTCCTCTTCCACTACACCATTCAAGAAGGCAGTCTTGACATCCATTTGGTGTATCTTCCATTTCATCACTGCAGCCAGAGCAAGTACTGATCTGATGGAAGTGTATCTGGCTACAGGTGCAAAGGTCTCCTCATAGTCTATTCCCTCTTTCTGAGAGAAACCTCGAGCTACAAATCTTGCCTTATACTTTTCAATGCTACCTTCTGCAGCATGTTTGATCTTGTACATCCATTTGGAAGTTACAACTGACTTCCTGTCTGGTCTTGGGACAACATCCCAAACATCATTCTTCATGATCGATTGGTACTTTTCGATCATAGCATCCTTCCATTCTTTCCGTTCTGCCGCTTCTTCATAACTGGAAGGTTTTTTATCAATGAAATCACATAGTAAAGCTACATATCCGGAACAGGATCTGGTCCTCTTTCTTTCTCTGTGATTCTCTTCTGGAGCCCCATATCTTTCCGCACCTTGGATAAGTTCTCGTACCCAAGCAGGTTTCTTCTTATGAGGATTCTTCTCCAGAGGTGGATCTACAGGTCTTTGTGGTTCTTCAAATTCTCGATCTTCTTCTCGAGTTTCTTCATTCATGGTTGTATCATGAATTCTGGGTGCTTCTGCTTCTTCAGGTTCTTCAGCAGGTCTCTTTCTGGATTTGTTGTAAGCTGTGTCTTCATCAAATGTCACATCCCTGCTGATGTCAATCTTCTTATATCTTGGGAAATATATTCTGTAAGCCTTCGAGCTTTCAGAGTATCCCACAAATATAGCCCTCTTTCTTGAAGGATCTAATTTAGTCCTCTTCTCTTTTGGAATGTGGATGTACACAGGACAACCGAATATTCTGAGATGGCTGCCTTCTGGTTTCTTGCCGGAGAAGACTTCTTCAGGAGTCTTGTTCTCGAGTACTCTATGTGGAGTACGGTTCTGTACATACACCGCTGTTCTGGCAGCTTCTGCCTAAAGATGCATAGGAAGGTATTGATCATGAAGCATTGCTTTTGCATCCTACATGATAGTTCTGTTCTTCCGTTCCGTAACCCCATTCTGTTGTGGATTATAAGGAGTGGACAACTCCCTCTTAATCCCTGATTCTTTGCATAGCTCTTTGAATTCATTTGAAGTGAATTCTCCGCCATTATCTGATCGAATGGTCTTGATCTTCTTTTCAGTATGGTTTTCGATCAAGGTTTTGAATTCTTTGAACTTACTGAATACTTCGTCTTTGTTCTTCATGAAGTAAACCCATGTCTTCCTAGAAAAATCATCAATAAAAGAAACATAATATGCATACCCGCTTAGAGAGTTTGATGACATAGGACCGAATACATCGGAGTGGATGATTTCCAAGATTCCTTTTGCTTTGCTTTCTCTGCTTAGAA